>SCLG01000563.1:15311-28853 GCA_004367875.1 Oikopleura albicans | reverse complement strand
CTGAACGGACATTTTTTTACCCCGTTAGCTAATTGAGGCGGCTCAAGGATTTGGCCGGTGGTTAATTATGACGTTATATAACAAGACCTGAAACATGTTGTGGGTCGTATTTGAAACAAGCGTTTGATAGTTCTAGACTCTGGGTTAGATCCACGTTTAGAATGACCAACCCCTTAAATTAATCGAAATTAATTAAAATGGATCATTAAAAGCTAAAACCGTCGACGTTCACCTTCTATTTAAACTATTTCTAAATCGGATTTATTCACATTGGAGCGTTTAATTATCAGATAAATTAACCCTCTCTGAGGTCCATAATATGAGTCAGAAATTAGAGTTTTAATGTCAGAAAATCCTTTTTTAACTCCCAAGGGTCTCCTTTGATGTGGCGGCATCCCCATTTTTCCGTTCGGAACAAATTTTCGGAACAAATTGTCGGAAAAATGTTTACGTTATGAGAAAGAGTTTAAAACGGCCCCCAGGTTCTGGTAGTTTCTATAAAATTTTATTTTATAGATTCTGGGAAAACTGAGTTGCATTATTCAAATCTAATCCAAATTTGGACTAAGTTTCCCTGGGAGTTACGGTTCTTTATACACCAGGTACATAATGTAATTTACCGTACGCTGTAATGTTTTATTTTCCCGCTCGTCGTTCAATTTTTGGTCTTTTTCCGAATTTTTCTGTCAAAGTATTCGCCTACGCACTGCGCTCGAATCATTCAGATAATATATATTTGTCGAATAAGGAAATGGTTCGCAATTTCTTTTAACACTATAGACATAGGAAGCTTGCAGATAATAATGTCTTACCTACGACGAAGTCGTAGATAAGACAATTATCTGCAAGACAACTAGAGAAAATTATATATATGTCTATGTCTCTAGTTGTCTTGCAGATAATTGACATTAATATATAATACAATAAAAAACTTTTTGTTGGGTAACATATGGGGTAACACATACTGAAACTACACTGTAATACCACAACTCCCAAAAGTTTATAGAAAATTCATAAAAATCTCCGTAGACACCGAAATGGTTTACCGCCAATTTATTGCTCTGCTGTTTTAACGCTTCACTTTTTTGAAACTTTGGTTTGTGGAACATTAGACCGAACCTACTGTAGTAAAGAATTTTATTTTGTGTATAAGAATTTATGACCATTCCAAGATGGCAAATTGATGCCAAGTTCGTTATATAATATAAGAACCCGACATCAAGTTGGTACATTGGAATCAAAAAATTAATAATAAAATTTGCATAAACCAAGGCACATATTCTATAGCATAAAATGTTCCACGAAACTTAAACCTCAAATTTAAACCTCAAAAAACGCGTCAAAAAATAATGAGCGCTATTTTGGGGAAAGCGTGAATATCTGTCTTCCACAGAAACTTTTGGGAACCGCAGGGTTAATTTTGAGTTATAGATCTGATGAATACCACAAACTTCACTATCGATAAAGTGACGTGACCATCAATGTGGCTTAGCAATTAATTTATGGTCACAATAGTGCCAAATCATTTTTTATGGCGGAAATATGTGATGAGATGTTCAAAATTAAAATTAAATGCCATTTGTTTTTCACAATTTTTTTATGTAATAAGTCAAAAACCGATTGTTGAGGTAACTAACATAGACAGTCCCGTACGGAAGTGTTTTTGACATGAACATGCCAACCTCCCCCCAAAAATGATTTATAAAAAGATCGCCCCAAAAACGATAATTTCGTCTGTTTTTTGGAGCAGTTATTATTTTGTTAAATTTCGAGAAAACGCAGCTGAAGATTTCGAATCCGAAGATCTTCAGTAATTGTCACTGGCATAAATGAAGTTAAATTCTCGCTATCAATTCTCGGTATAAATTCTCGGTATAAATTCTTGGTATAAATTCTCGGTATAAATTCTCGGTATAAATTCTTGGTATAAATTCCCTGTGATTATTTGCTTAGCAGTCATGCGCATCGAGTTTACTATAACAGTCATGCACACCTGGGGTAGCTAGCTACCCAATTTGCTCGAGCGCGCCAAACAAAAAACGGATTTTTTTTTATTATTATTTTATTTTGAAGCCCTGTTCTTCTTCTCTTAATGGGGTGATTTTCAACCTTAACCCTCGTCCTCCACGAATCCAAACGTAAAAACAATTTTCTAAAAAAAATATTTTTCTCCCATATAAAAACGTAAAAAATTGTTTTGATTTCAAATCCGTTGTCCGTTTTTTATTATCACAAGCGGCTTGTGACAAGCCGTTCTCTTTTTATTTAGAAATAAAGTGAAAATGGGTAGCTAACTACCCGATATACGCATGACTGTTAACCTCTATTCGGCCTAAGTGAGCTCGCTAGAAAAAAAGACCATAAAAATGAAATTAACATATACAGTAAGCCAGAGAGATAAATAAAAGTGGACAGTTACACGGGCTTTGTGTTTTCACGGAAAAAACGGACAGTTCATAACGGCTCAGATTATTTATTCAATGGCCGCGCCTTGAATTCATGACGAAATTAGTTTAGAACGTTTGATTTTTACACGTTCGCAAAAATGAATTCAATACCACTTCCGTGATTCATTGGTCACTAAAGAGTTTTGAGGGACAGTCATATTCCATCAGTGGTATCCATTTAGACTTCCCGGACATTTGGACTTCCTAAATTGGACTTTTCCAAAAATGTCCGGATGTTCCGTTCATGCAACTCGGCAATTCTCGGTTAGCCCATTTATCGGACATGTATTCTAAAGTGTCTATTTTGCCGGACAAATTAGAACGAATGTAAAACAACTAACTTTATTACCGATTGGAGAAAAAATATATTTTTTTTTCAAATAATAATATTATCTAATTATTGTTCATTATGGCCTTTATCATAATACTATTATGCCCACGTAATGCTTTAGATTGACGTTAACAACCAACAAACCCATGTCCGACAGTTTCATTTATTTCCGGCAGATTTCCGGCGTCAAGTTAGCCCAACTCATGGGTGTTCTCACCGCATGATTTAATTAACGATTTATAATTAAATTTATGAAAAATATTGCTTAGAGAGGCCTTAACTTTTCGAGAAAATTGCGTTTTTTTTTTCAACAACTCGGCAAGGAACATGCAAAATTTCAACCGCGTCATTCTAATTTCTGACCGGAGCCATTTTCTGACATCTTAACTCGTCTCGGCCGGTGCCTAAAATGCGCGAAAACCACAAAGTTGGTGTACTTGTGAATTTGGATTTTAAGCGACAAAAAAAAGGCAAAAAGGCTATAAAGGGAATTTTACGCCGCGTGTAGAGTAAAACAAATTTCGCTGTTCCATTTTATGTCTTGAATCGCTATTTGGAACATGTTCAGCAGTTTTTTTTCATATTATGCAAGACACGCTTGCCACACTTTATCTGGGGCGCATGATTTTAATTAGGAGCTC
This sequence comes from Oikopleura albicans, assembly GCA_004367875.1. Lineage (NCBI taxonomy): Eukaryota > Metazoa > Chordata > Appendicularia > Copelata > Oikopleuridae > Oikopleura > Oikopleura albicans. Next base: position 25,434 of record SCLG01000563.1, on the reverse strand, counting down.
TGAAACTTGAAAATGTCCGAAATTCTGATATTCGATATTTTCTCGATTCAACCATAACCTTGTTTTGATCATCCTCATCTAACCGGTTTGGCAAAGTTTTTACCAGATTTGTCCTGAAAAGTCAGTTTCTGGTTAGAGTGGCTAAAAACTTAGATGGGAAATCTTTATACCTGGGTATAATCTTCATAGTCATCGCCAAATTAGAAACAAACGTCAAACTGAAAATTAGAAAAAACGGAAACAACAAAAAGTAAAAAAAAACATAACGGAATCAATGGGAATTCACTGGGTGTGCAGTTAACTATCAACAAAAAATCTGGGGTCAGTTAACGGCATACTACGTAGGGAACTTGCCGAGAAAATCCAAAAATCGATTATGATTGGTTATCGAACTGTGTAGGAGTTAAATTACGGCCTTAAAATGCACAGTTAACTGTAAACTGAACGACTAACTGCGCACCCTGTGTACCCGTGTATAATAATAAGGCCATGAAACTTGTCCCTCAAAAACATGTTAATGGCCGCTTTCTGGTTTTTTCCCAAAACAGGATGGGCCCGTCACGGGCCGCCCTTGTGTTCCAACAATATTGAATCATAATCCCTTTATATTACCAATTTAAACTCGCCATTCTTTAATTAATTCATTACTTGGTCAATGGTTTTTTACCAAAAAAAAAATTGCAAACTGAAATGAATCGCTAATATTCTAAAACTACCATGCGTGAATTTTCGCATTGACTGACAGCCAAACGGACTCATGCTCGTTGTTTCTATTTTATCACGAACAATTTCCGAAATAATCTAAAAATCGTTTTTTTTTCTTCTCGTGGGTTCGGGACATATCAAATGGATATTATAGTCGAGGTTCGAAATAGCGACATTTTTTTTTTAATGAACAAAACCAATCGGCCTCCCGATGACAAGCGTATTCCACTGTAAACGTGACCTCTGATTTTTAATCATAAATAATCATAATTAATCAAATATTATGCAAATGGGAGGGGTCTTGGCTCTTACATCAGCGTTTATTGGAAAGGGGATTTTTTACCCGGATTGCCGTAGACCACTTTTCCGCCATGAAATTGAGTTGCAAATAAACCTTCTCAATGATGCAAGTCAATCGCTTTCTTTTTGGCTTTTTTTGAGAACTTTCTATACTGACAGCATAAAAATCATTTTATTTAGGAACAACAATTATTAGAATTAGCTGCCAGTCAATGGCACATCCGCTTTAAGACCTAACTTTTGAATGCTTTGTGGCTATTGTTGGAGATGAGTCGTCTGAGGGCAGTTTTATCTCGTACATTTAAAATTCATTCAAAAAATTTTTTATAAAACCAAAACTTATTGATTATGCGTTTAAAAGACCTCTAATTTGTTTTATAGACGAACAACCATTAATCATAAAAGCGGTTGACGAAGCGCTGCCATATTTAAAATAAATAAATACGTAGAGGCACGCTTTGGTGCAAGAGAGCATTTTTCGCCGTAAAAGGCCTTTCGAAGTCATGCAGTGTTCAGTAGAGCCTTAAAATGTTTCTTTATATTGTTATGTCGAATTTGCGCTCTACGGGTCGAACTGCATCATATATAATAGTTTCATAAACAAATATTTTTTTCTCTGCAGATAAATTGGAATATCCTCTGTTATAAGTTACGAAATAGAAAAACGCCGGGAATTCATGTGAGACGCTAAGTAGTGTGAAAGTGAATCCTTAACTCCCAAGGGTACCAAGTGGCACATAATCCTTAGGGGTAAATTGGTTCAAATTTGAACCAAACGCCCTGACGGCTATGCTAAGCTTTATGTCCAAGAGAACGATGCGGTTTCTAGGGTAATTGACCACGACGAATTCGATGGGAAGCATAGAAAAGTTATCAGACGTGTCCAAAACACTATAGGAAGATTTATAAAAAAACCCTGTAAATAGGGCAACTTTTCAAGCAGCAAATTTCGACATACGNCCCGAAACGGCTGGTTGTCCCCGAAACGGGTGGTTTTTTTTTCAAAGAAAACCAGCCGTTTCGGGGACGAGGACTGTAATGTTATTTTATGTCGAATTCGCGCTCTACGGGTCAAACTGCATCATATACGTATAATAGTTTCATAAATTATTTGAATATCCTTCTTTATAAGTTACGAAATAAAAAAACGCCGGGAATTCATGTGAGACGCTAAGTAGTGCGAAAGTAAATTCTTAAACATTATAAATCTGTTAGCTCGCTAAATTACCACATGTGTTTCGATTGATTTATGTTTTCGTCATTAAAGTCGGTGTCTCAATGGCAGTCTTAAATGATGACTTTAACAAAAATTTCAGATAAATGGTTATGGTAACTAAGATATCTTGAAATTTATGATCAACAGTTTAACTTAACTCGGCAAGTCAACACCTTTTATTAGTATTAATTTAATTGCAACCAAAGTAAAAATATATTCATTCTCCAGCAATTAATCTTTCAAAACATTCTAACAGAAATAGTTTGAATATTCTGAAGATTTTTTGTTTGTTAACTTTGAAATTCTATGTATACAAAAAATACACCGCATAACTCGTTATGTTAACACTTGTTACGCCCACCAAATTTCTTTATGTTAACAATTTTTGTAGTTTGATAAACTTCGATTTTCAATTATTTAAGCAAACCCTACCCCATTATGTTAACAAAATGCCATTATATTAACAGTTTTTGACGTTTGATGCTGTTAACATAATGGGTTATGGGGTGTAACATACACCACCTGAGGGGTTATCTTACCTTTATACATGCTTAAAAAGCGGGAAGATAAACCAGCTGTGGTAAGATAACCTACTCTTAGTAAGATAACCAATGGTAAGATAACCCCTCTGGTGGTGTAGATAATACTATCCGTTCAATTGTCAGTAAAGCAACATATTTGCTAAAACGAGTTTAAAATTCCGATTGAAATAGTATTTCTTAATTTAAGTTTTTGAATTTCGCTGGGCTCTAATTTAGAATTTTAAGAAAATTCATGACCGTAAGATTAGAGCGCAAGGCATAGATATTACGGGAATAGATTTATGGGAACAGTGATATGAGCCGGATTGACCGGAAAATTAAAACGTAAAAATTAAAACGTAAATATAAGAACGCACCTGTTATATCGATAAAAAAGGGGACAGGGTTCACTTCACATGAGTCATTTGAGCCCGTCAAGGTGCATAGGAGTTAAAGCTCTGTATACCATGAGAAGTAAACCACAATTGTACCACAAAGTCATACAGTCAGTTTCTGGAAGCAACCCAACGGATGCTGTCACATAAAATTTTATGCATTATCCTTCTTATTGGTCCGCAAAAACGTTTCCGCTCGGGATGACAAGTGTCGAAGTGAAAACTATGATAGATTGATTTTAGCCCTTAACTATGACAATTATAATTATAATTGTTAATTAGTTTAATTCGAGTTCATAATTAGTTGGATAATTGTAATTAGAAAAAAAATATAACACAACACAAAAAGAAAGGATGATTTTTGCTGATCAAACGAAATGACCGGTACCGAAGTGAAATTGCCAAAATTGAAATCAGAAAATCGAAAATGAAGTTTACAATAGTTCTATTATCCGTTTTAGAAAAAAAACTCAATTATTGTTTTAGAAAATCACGTTTTTCGTTCGGTGAAGTGATTTAGTCATGTTAAATCGAATGATGGCTACCGTATAGCTGGGACCAATTTAACTCTTTCTCAGATTTTTAATACCGGATGAGTTACATGAAAATCGGCCGAGCGTTTCTAGTATACCGTGTCGGCATATTTTATAGTCACATTAATAAAGAGTGGAGCAAGGAGGGCAACCCAGTTCAAAATAAAAAAAGGGGAAAATTGGTCTTTGTATCATCTTAAATGTGTCGACACGGTATACTAGAAACGATCGGCCGATTTTCATGAAACACAACCGGTATTATTTTGGTTTAGAACTTCCCAAAAACATGAACTCGCGTCGTTTTCTTTTGTATTTTCGAGATTGTATTTTTTGACCATTTGATTTTTTTTTTTGAAATTCACATATATGATATAATGTGACCTGTACATCACGAGTTTTACACAGCAATGAGACACGCATTGGCGCTATAGAGTATTTTTTTAGAATGAAAAGCATTTTTGAGTCAGAAATGCGCTCTAAGAGCTGAAGGTCGCCCTGATACAACTGAGTTTAAAATAAATCTATTTTTACTTCGTATTAAACTGTTATTTTCTGTTCCAGAAAAAAACGGCGCAAGTTCATGTGACACGCTGAGTACCAAAAACCTAAACCGCCGTCAAAAGAAGTTCATCAAATACAACGAACTAAATTAGTTCAACTAATACCGTACTTCCACAAGCGCAGTTTCAATTATACCATTCACGTTGAATCCCCAAATTCGGCCCTATTTCCCACAAATGTTAGACATTTAAAGGCTTAATTCGGGGAAAGCGGTTTGCTGTTAAAGAATGGCCACAAACATGAATATAATAATGTCGAGGTTTCCATTTTTATTGCATATATATAGATGATAGCTATGAACTTAACGGAAAATGAAACTATTTTTTGTTGCCTTTTGTCATGAATAATTCAATTTAATAAAGTTGATTTTGTTCCATTCTTTTTTCCTTTTTCAACGCACAATATCGCCAGCAATTACGTTGGGCCATTTTTTTTTCGGAATATCAGCACAATATCGATATCTTAATTATGTTAATTATACACCTTGAATGAAAGTTCCTTTGCTGAGCATGTCATTTCCTTTTACACGGCAGCTCCATGCATCGACCAGAAAATTTTAGATTTTTAACACGTCCATGCTGCAAGTGTAATTTTGATGATATAACCCATTCTGCTGAAACCATAGTCGTTTTATCACAAGGAATTTTTTATACCAATTTTGCATTTTATCTCTGTTTTCAGTATATTTTCCGTTTTCGGGTTTTTCCATTTTCAGGTTTCTCCGTTTTCGATGACTTTAAAAGTCCAAAATAGAGAAGCCTGAAAACGGAGAATTTTTTTCGTTTTCAGGTTTCTCTACTTTCGGAGTTTTTCGTTTTAAGTATGTGCCGTCACGTTTACGTTTTTATGATATGTTTTGGCAACATAACGGCGCAGGTGATGTACTTAATACGTACAATTTGCGTACGAATGATAACAAGGGGTACATTCGTATGTATTTACAATAAACGTCGCACATTTATGTGATAAGTTGGAAAGACAAGTTTTTCGGTCACGCGCAGAATATAAAATAATGTTTTCGAGGTTTAAAGATGTTCAGTGTTCGAATAAATGTTTTTTAACGAAAACATTACACTTGTTTACTTAACTGAATATTTGTGACTTCAACAGGCTGGCCGATCGTTTCCGAAAACTCTTGAAAACATAATTTCACAGGTCCCTTGAGCTCCCATTGAGCTCCCATCGAGCACTTGACTGACCTTTGCTCGCCTGACGCAAAGTCATAAGATTATTGCTTGCATTTTGTTTGAGAAAAAAAAGCGACGAATCTTCATTTTAGTATTTTTGTCTGACTTGTCTCAAAAACTTTTAAACTAGAACACAAAAAAATGTTTACCTATTTTTCATCCGTATACCCAGAAGAGATGGGTCGACCACATAAAGAGAGAAAAAACAGCAATATCGGTAATTTACCCTTAAATTTTTGTCTGAAATGTAATCTGGTGAATTTTTAAAAAATGCAGAAACTGTATGAGATCACCATTATCATAAAGTACTTTTTCACAATTTATAATTCGTTATTTTCGTAATTATAATGATAAATATTAACCCCGAAACGATAAACCAGCAGACTTCTCACACCTTAAAAGTCAAAAAAAAATCGTTATGAAACTTGTTCATAAAGTAGGACCAAACAACCCAGTAAAATCAATTCCAAAAAATATCAGAAAAAAGTATTTACAGTCCCCCGAATCGTTACGATTTGTGGTTCAAAAAATCATAATAATTTGGGGTCATGACGTCATTTCGTAACGGTTTGTGGTCACCAGACCTCAAAAAAAAAATCGTAACTATTTGGGATCATGACCTCATTTCGTAACGATTTTGGAGCAGGGACTGTAGTTTCAACAATCAGGATCTGCGAATTATTCATAAAAAATGCATAAAAAACAAATTGTAAGGGGAATTGAAAAAAAAACATAATTAAACTGGACGTTTTATAGACAATTCCTCGATAAGGTCAAACTTTTCGGCAATTTTGAACTCATTCCGGTCCTGGATTCCGGGATCCACTCCGAGAGAAATCGTTAACCCCAACACATCGGATGAAGATATTGATGAAGAGCAGCTGCAAGAAGAGCGGCGAAAAAGTTTTCGAGTTCGTCGACATAAAAAACGGATTCATCGAGAACGTAAAACACAATCTTCCGTTCCCACCCCAAATAAGCGAAAATTCACAAAGGGATCGATTTCGGGTACCATACAAAATGATGGCGAAAAATTCGAGAGAATGCCAGAAAATAACTCAAGAAAGATTGTTGTCGAAGATTTTGAATTTGTAAGCCCACGAAATACTGATACAAATATCAACACCCCAGAACAAAAGGCACACACGCATCCTAAAACAATTGATAAATCGGATGTTACCCAAAGGTCGACAAAAAATAAACCCATTGCGGATGAAGAGTCCACAATTATCGAGAAAACGTCGAAAAACCGCAAAAACGCCAAAGAAACGATTAGCGCTCAGAATGGGGGACTAGATCACTTGAAGCAGGAAGAAGTGGTCACATCCTCGTTTGAGCAGTTACCCGAAGAACGGAAACGCACGATCTCTGAACGAGCTCGAATGAAAGAACTTCCCCCGGCACCACAAACCCCGCCCATTTTATTGGTCAACTCAGAGCCAGTTCCAACCAAAACGACTGAACCCACAGTCACCAACTTGACACATAAACCCGAACAAATTGTCGCTAAAAACTCGACACATAACAATAAAAACTCGACACAAATAACTACGAGTTCCGATTCCAAAAAAGAACGGCACAAACTTGACAAATCCAATTCGGAATATTCGACAGAAAAAACTGAACTTGCGGATGAAAGAAGCCCGACCGAAAAACTCGGCACGGAAAATTCGACCCGCAAAATTGATGCATCTGACACAAATAAAACGACCTTAAAAATTCAAAAGTCACGACAAATAAATAATAGAAGCCCGGAGCGAAAAAAATTAGCGCCAAAAGTTGACCTACCCAGTAATAAAGGCACAACACAAAATTCGACACAAAGTGACGAAAACAACAGAGACATTTCAACGCAACAAATTGACGAACTCGACACACAAACGCCCATTTTTGACACAAAACAGTTAATGTATGATAAGACGACCGCTTTGTCATTTTCAGATTTATCTATTGATAAAATCAATCAAGAAAGGAAAGACGTGGCTGACGATGATTCTTCCGTCACCACAGAGGACAGCACTGATCTTTCCATTAAACCCCTAGAGGTCGAGATAATCGACGAACCCCCGCCCCAACGCAAAAAACAACCACCCGCTGTCCCGCCAAATAAACCAAGTGCTCGAACATTATCAAATTGCTCACTTTCTTCTGTCAACTCGACATCGATGGCGTCCGTTGATGGATGGTATCGAAAAACGTCGAAAATCTACAATGACGTCACACGCCCAGTTAGGCTGTCCGAGCTAAATTTTTGACTATTTTTTTATTATTTATTTTTGACACTTCTTGAATACAAGTTAACAACCACTCTCTTTACCGCCAATTTTTGGTGGAATTTTTCAACATTAATCCCGCCTACGCTCTGTGCTGCAAACTACCAGTTTGAAGTAAACCCCAGTTGTTTAATGCACATAAAATTGCCAGTAGTTTTCGCATTTTAAGTTAACTGTTCATAGGGTTGATTAAAATAAATAGGTATATTATCCAATTAGCACTGTTAACTTTAAATTTTTAACAAGACTTAAAGTTAACAGTGCTAATTGGATAATATACCTATTTATTTTAATCAACCCTATGAACAGTATACTGTAATTTTTTCAAATTTCATAGTAAAAAGAAAACTGCTAGCTATTTTATGGCCATTTGAGATTCTGTTAGACAGCCTACCCCGAGTAATTCCTTTTTATGATTCCAATTCGAGCATTAATTCCGAATGTCTACCAACCCCAAAAGATTTCACAGCGGGCTTCTCCCTTCCTCATCCAAGCATTCCAATTTGTACGGACTATTCCGCCTCCGTTCCAAACCTCACAGTAAGCCCCTCGGGCGACGAAAATAAAATCGAAAAAACAAAAAATACTAAAAATGATTTGCGACAGCGAGCAATTACGTTTTCCGCATTGAAAGAAGAAAATCGACGAAAATCCGTCGAAGAAGCTCAAAGAGTTCGTTCAAAATCTGAGTCAGAATCGAGGTAGAATGGTGAAACAAACTTTAACTGAAATTAAACCCCAACCAAAAATTAGATTTTTTTCAGTAGTGTTTTAATCAAAGTACTATATCTTTGTATTTGTCTCCCGAGCGCCATCTAGACGAGAAAACCCTTTCAAAAATTTTGCAACAAATTGTTCAGAAACCTAATGAAATGTTGAAAAATAACGATTACATTTAACGCGAAATTTCGTTTTATGATCAACATTTTGTGTTAAATTTTTTTTTTTGATTTTATAATTGTACCGGGGAAAATACAAAAATCTGCCAATAAATCTCATATCAATAAATCGCCATGACATGAGGTCATTTCCAGAGCTATCAAATGACGATCGTACATACTATGCCTCTTCAAGTAATTTTTATTTTCAAAGGGAGGATCTGTTCATAGAGCCATTGTTTCTTATCTATTATTTTTCTTCCGAATTTAGTTTTTTTCTGATTCCTGTATTATTAAATTATTAAATGTAAATGTGTCTGAAAACAAGCAATTTGACATTTTGAGAAACCAAAGTTTCCAGTAAATTTGAAAGTTTTTTAACATTTAAATATTAACATTAGAATATTATGAAGCTTGACATTCTTGAAAATTTGAGAAGTCATGAAAAAAGTGATTTTTTTTTCAAATTTTTAACATTTGAATATTATTCCAAATTTAAGAATTTTGCAACGAACATCAGTCTTTCGGACTTTAGTTGTCGAATTGCGGGTAATTCTACTCGGCGTTTTACATAAATTTCCGCCATCTTTTCTCCCGTATTTTCTAGACGGCGATATTCGCGTGCGGAAAAAAACTCGAGTTTGGCTATCTAGAAAATAAGGAAAAAATCGGCGGAAATTCATGCAAGAGGCTGAGTACAAATATTTTTAAGTTTTTTTTTTTTTGAAACATGGTAATATAAAAATCTGCTACTAACTCTCACGCATAGTCGTGCCTCTTCAAATTATTTTTTTATTTTTTGGGGGTATACGTTGATCGGCCCATTGTTGCTTATCTCATATTTTTCCTTCCGAATTTAGCTTTTTTTTTGTTGTGTGCATGTGACACCATGAAAATTAGTAAATCTGATGTAAACGTTTCTGAAAACAAAGCGCAAGCCAGTAGTGTGAATCCCACTAAACGCGTAGCGGAAGACTCTGGGGTCGCCACGAATAACGAGAGTGCCAATGAGAAGCCCTCAAGTCGTAAACGTTCAGCGCGAGAGATCGCCCAACTCTACGAGCAGCTCAAAAGGATCAGGCTCATTATATTTTACAGTTTAGTCACACGACACGCAAATCTGAGCCCTGTGTTTGACATTCAAAGGTTCAAAATCTTCACTGTGTCTTAAGGATTAGACACAGGACTTAATTATACGTAGAGAGTTTCTAACACGATAGAGAAACAAAAACACTTGACTACTTTTTTGTTTTCTTTTTTTCTTGATGTGAAAATTTGGCCGGAATTTAGGTGAGTGGTCACTCAGACAAAGGCCGGGTTAAAGCAAGGCCGGTCCTTTTATAATAAATTTGCAAAAATTTGCAATTTAATAAAATTTGCAATTTTTATTTTTGCAATTTTTTTTTGGTAAAATGACTAGAATGCGCCGAATTGTTTTTTGTTTTTGTTTTTTGAAATTTATAAATATAATTTTAATAAAAATATAATTTTTCAATTAATTTGGAAATGGTGCTTTTATAAACTAAAATATTTTCCAAAAATATGGCCCTAATT
>SCLG01000563.1:1433-11441 GCA_004367875.1 Oikopleura albicans | reverse complement strand
AAAAAAGTTCAAGAGCTCCGCAACGAAAAACTGGTCATTTTGAAGAATGCCGATAATGAAAGATTGAATTGGGAAGAAAGCCGTCACCAATTGCTCAGTCAACTCACATTGGTTTGATTCGGACTCATTAATTTAAACACAAAATATATTTTTTTAAAGATGGGTGGTAATGTACCGATTGCTCAAGAACCGAATCAAAAGGAGCTAAATACACGTCTGGACAACGCTCTGGAGCAAATCGAAAGCGTTTCGCGACAACTGTGCTCGGTCCAAGACCCGCAACCAAAACAACAACTTGGTTTTGCCAACCATCTTGGCCAGGTGAGGAGTAAATGAATTTGCCAAATTTTTTGTCGACCAATTACACCGCGGTGCACCGTCTGTGAAAAATGTTAATTTTAAAAATAGAATTCAAAAAAGGTGACCAAAATCCAAAAACTTATACAGTATGCATTTACTGTATGTAAATTAATAATGAGAAAGCATAACTTATGAATCGTAACATTTCATGGGAGAAGAAAAAATTTGCGATAACGAAAAAAAAGTTCAAAAACGCAAGTTAGCCATTCGGTGGGGGATTAAAAAGTGGATTGTAGTGAATTAATCCAATTTTTGCTCAAGTTCATGCAATCACATAATAAATGGCTTTAAGTGTTGAAAAGTACCCTAATTGAATGTTAAACTTTTTCTGTTTTTTATAACAAACTATATTATTCAGCACATAAGATTTCTCAATTTGGAATCACAAATAAGAATAATATTATAACATCTAAATTGCATGTTACATGTTTAAACGTCTGTTGGTGATCAATTGGGCCATTTGGCCGAGTAAACTACAAAATGGCAACCAACAAAGGTGTCAAAAAATCCGTCATTTCATTTTTTTTTTGTTTCTAGAGCCGCCAAATTTCCTCGTCAACATCACGACTGGACGAAATGAACGGGCAACGACCGAAGTCATCATTTGATCTGGTACGCAGAGAGCGCGCTAAAGAGTATCTCCCGTCGCGTGAAATTCTATCTGACGCTGCGGATATAACCACCGACGAGGAGAACCGCCACTTACCTGGATTACACAAGAATACGACGATTAAAAAATTTGACAAATCGGTAACACCAGTTCCCCTCAATCATGAGACATTGTCATAAAATACGAAGGCGCCAACCGAAATGGTGCAAAGCCGAATTGGTAAAAAANTGTGGTCTAGATCCAGCCACTTAGATCAATTGATACTTGAGTAACTGGAGTTGGTTGGCATAAATACATTAGATTCCTATATCTGTAACGTTATTTGTGGCCACAATTTTAGATCTCAAAAATAAGACCAGCCACAAATAACGTTAGACGTGGAATCTGAAATGTTTTCCCCAAGTACAGTGATAAAAAAGACATACGAATTAATTTCTTTTCTATTTCGTTCGTTCTAAACCATCAAAAATATTCGTGACGAACCAACCATATCCATTGCCACGTATGGAAATCATTTTCAAAAGCCATCCTCATACATTTTTAGCAGATTGTTGTAATTGAAACATGTTATTGCGGTAGTATCACTTTTGTTTTTACAAATTAACTATTAGTTAATTTAACACAATTTGTAATACACCACCTACCTGCGTAAAGTAACAGTCAGTTTTTGCGCCTACGCACTACCTGCTTAAAGTAAAGGTTGCACCTATCTGCCTAAAGTGAACCAACAAATGAAACAAAAACTATTACATTAAGTAGAGCTGTTACTTTAGGCAAGTAGAGCGTAGGCGGAAAATGAGTGTTACTTTAAACAGGTAGGTGGTGTACTTTAATTCAATAAAATTAAAAATAGTCGTAATTTTAGCTGAAAAAATCAGCAAAAACTATGATTTAATCATGATATTTTTAGTTTATTGAATAACGCACTTTTTTCAACTTTTTGTCTAAACTGACCTAAGCGTATAGGTACTTGCGATTTATTCAAATAAGCGAAAATTATCCAACATTCATTTGAAAATTGAACAATTTTGAAATAATAAAAATGCATCGACTGATTTGTCGAAAAGTCTATTCCAAGCTACGCGGTGAGTCATTTGCGTGACTAAAGGACGCTAGCCAATAGAGAAGCGGTTAAAACAAGATAAGCCAATAGGTTTCCCTTGTAATTCAAAAACAACAAAACTTCTCCTTTGGAAGTAGTCTTCGCACTTTTTTACATGAGCCATGTAACATGGCTTTTCAAGGACACGTTTTTAAGTCACAAAAAGTGCTAAGACTGAAAGATTTGATTATTCGAAATCTTAAACTCAAAAAAAATTTAGTTGTCGGCTTTACTCCAAAACGACGTTTTCCCAAAACAGTCGAGGCTAACCAAATTTGCTGTTGTTTACTGTACTAATTCAATGAAAAAAAACATAATTTCACTACCGCAATCAACCCACGACAATCAAACTCTCATGAATTAGTAAAAATAATTTTAATTTTCGTATTCCATAATCCAATTACATAAAAAATGCATTAACAAACTTATTTTAACAATTCGCTTTATTATCGCCGTTTTCAGCACTTGCTCTTTGGTAATCGATCACCAGCGAATCCACAAAGGTAAGAAATTGGTTTTATAAGAGTTTCAAAAAATAAAAATTGATGAATTTCAAGAAAATTGATAATTTAGAGAAAATTTTATAAACAAAGCTCAATANATTTCTAGAATAAAAATTGGGCAAATTTTGAGCCTTGACACACCATATCATAAAGAAAGTTTTTAAAAAATATAGAAAAAAAAATCCAAAAAATGAATTATTGTGCAAAACAATAAAAATGATACAGTGCTGAGATCTATCTTTAAAAAATTAGATAGTAATAATATTAATACAATAGTCCTTACTCGCAATACGGACGTTTTTGATTCTCGAAAATAGCGTTCGTATTTGAATTAATTGTCATAAAGTGTCCATTTTTCGACTGTTCTGGGGACATTTTACGCAAAAAAGCGTCCGTATTGGAAGCAATCGTCCGTATGGAGAGTAAGGACTGTACTATATTTAGTCATTTTTGCTTTGCGTGGGCCAGGTCACTTTCATGATCCCAACACAATAGAAATAGAAATCGACAATCAAAACATACGGTTATCAAACTAAAAAAAATACTCTTCCCAAAAATACCGTTTCTCATATTCTAACCCAAAATTCAGGCCTGGCCTTGATCGATCCTTGAACCGTCCCGATGCGAACGGTATCAATGGACCAATCCCATGGAACAGTCAGTCAAATCTTGGCCAGTCGAATCTCGGAGTCCAAAAGCCGACGTTATACGGGCGGCCCGATTCGGCAAAGAATGAGTCACCGGCAGTTAAATACACCAATGGCGATATGTACAATGCAAGCGTTCAGTCAACAAACCTACGCAATTTGCAGGCACTTTCATTAAATGCGCCATTGTCACAGAATAATCTGTCCGTGTTGCCTACCGACCGGGTCGAACTTTCGCCGAGAGTCGAACCGAATAGAAAATCCGAACCGATTGCAACAAAAAAAGCTGACGCAGGAAAAGGTATGTGAATAATATCGCGGGGATATTTTTGCATCTGAGAAAAGGGGGTCGTTCTTGAAATCGCCACACATTTATAGTGGGCTCGAACAAAGTGTGGCGATTTCAAAAAAGGCTGTCATCGGTAAAAAAAACTTAGTAATTTCTGTCCTAGGTAACCCAGGCTGGGTATTTTTTTGTTTTAAGTGACTTGTCCCACTGGATTATCTAGGAAAGTGATGCTAACCAGTAAATTAGTGGTCAGTGGTTGACCACAAATCAAAGTTAAGCCCAATGAAACCAGGACAATATTTAATTCTCAACACAATTATTAGCCACAAAAATCAATCTGTCAATGTGATGCCCCAAGTAATGGTCTTTCAGTTATTTTATTTAGTTTTTGTTTTAATATCGCCTTTTAAGGAATTTGTTTTAATTAATTCAATTAATTTTTAAATCAATCTCGGTGCCAATGTGTGGCTTTATTCAGTACGGTTTACTTCTCCTTTTTCACTCGTGTCAAACATTCTGATATAAGATGTAATATAAATTTTTACTTTTAATCAAAAAATGCGAGAATTCGATTTGTTTATTGTTTGAAAAGGGCATTTACTTCAAAATACCCCTTGGGTAAGTAAACTATTGGGTATTTTTTGGGTTTTGCAAGAAATGCGAACAAACCGTTAAAACGCGCCTCAAACCAGTACGGTACTGGCAGTACCACNGACGTGTATCACTATCGGGTCCAAGTGAATTATTGATATCTATCACAAACAGAACAGAAAATTTTCTCAACAGTCCTGCTTTTTTCCCAGATGCCATTAGCCCTAAAACACCTACAATTACAAAATCATTTTTGTTTGGCTTGAAAGCACCAACAAAATGACAATTTTGAAAATTCATTGTTTAGTTCGATTTGCGAACCCCATTCCGGTTCAAAAATCAACAGCCAATGGTATCGGAGATTTTACCCGGTCGTACAATGAACAGCGCGCCTTCGACTCGGACGATGGCGCGGCGAAAATACGCCGTGAACAACGAATGAGACGATTTAAAATGCTCGAAGCAAGGAAATGATTGAGATAAACCAGAGATTGTTTGATTTGAACTTAAATTTGAGATTAAAATGAACTTAAATTTGAAAAAAAACGTGTTTTTTAGTTGACAAAAAAAGAACTGTATATACATAACCACCATTTGAAGACGCGTTTGTAACCAATACCAAGACAGAGCTGTAAATGACCCTAATTGAATAAATGATCTCTTTGGTGCATCCCAGCGTCTCTAGTCAGGAGCGCTTCAATTTTGCCTTTTTTGGTACTAAAACTTCTTTTGGTACTAGAGCTTCTTTTGGTACCAATGCAAATTTTAGTATATGCAAAAATTTTGGTGACANAAAATGACAATTTTGAAAATTCATTGTTTAGTTCGATTTGCGAACCCCATTCCGGTTCAAAAATCAACAGCCAATGGTATTGGAGATTTTACCCGGTCGTACAATGAACAGCGCGCCTTCGACTCGGACGATGGCGCGGCGAAAATACGCCGTGAACAACGAATGAGACGATTTAAAATGCTCGAAGCAAGGAAATGATTGAGATAAACCAGAGATTGTTTGATTTGAACTTAAATTTGAGACTAAAATGAACTAAAATTTGAAAAAAAACGGTGGTTTTTTAGTTGACAAAAAAGGAACCGTATATACATAACCACCATTTGAAGACGCGTTTGTAACCAATACCAAGACAGAGCTGCCCCCGAAACGGACTTTGTCATATTTGGCAAATTAACTACAGGGTACAGGGTCGCTGTTAATGACCCTAATTGAATAAATGACGGTATTTAAGAATTTCGTCACTTATTGGTGAATATTTTAGGTCTATGAGACCGTGTCTAACATATCTCTTTGGTGCATCCCAGCGTCTCTAGTCGGGAAATAGTACAGTCCTTAACCATTTATCGGACGCTTTTTTGGCCAAAATGGGGTCATTCTAATAAAAAAATGACCTATTTTGTGACGATGCTCATTTATCGGACGTTTTTTTCGAGAACCGGAAACGTCCGATAAGTGGTTAAGGACTGTATAATAATCGGTATATTTTTCGACTAAAGACGCTCAGATGCACTCATTAGATATCCAAGTCTAGTCTCCAAATTTCGACTTTCATATTTAAAATTCATTGAAATAATAAGACATACCTTCACCGACTCGAATTTGTATCATTTCGTTCAATATTCAACTTTTTCAAAAATTGATCACTCTAAAACTGTTTTTGAAAGACTAGGGTGTCAGAAATTTGGTATATACATTTTCAATCAAAATAGGCGTAATGTTCCGGGCGGCGAAACGACTGATGACGGAGGGTTCGAGGAAGAGCCATTGCAGCGAACTCGACGATCAAAGAAATATACACGTTCTAAAACTGATACGTCGGCTGCAGAAATGAAAGCGTTTTCAAAAGCTGGGTAAGCTAAACGTTTTTGACGACCCGTTTATCCACGGGCAAGGTTTATATTAGTGTTTCGACATTCATGAAAAATATTATGTTCGATAATTCCCGTTAAAATTACTACAGTTTTAGGTTATACTAAATTGTCACTTAAGTCTTTTTGTAGCGAAATCTGCGCGATGTCCCAATCCACTTAAAAGATACAGATAACTATAAATTAGACATTATATCTTTCTACTGGATTGGGACACCGTGTGGATTTTTCTACAAAAAAGATTAAATTAACAATGTAGTAGTGGCAATCGTCTTTGAAAATATACTTTTATAAGATAATTAAAATAGACAGGAAAAAATCCAAGATAACGGTACATTTTGGTACGGTACATTTTAGGTTTTTTCAGTTTTTTATAGACTCGACATTAAATGGCCTGGAAATCGAAAATAATATTAGGCCAGCAATATTTTTTTGGGCACATAGATGAGCCCATTACCAAATTGGTGGACATCTTTTCCAAACTTGATTTGTACTTAGATATGTAAAGCACTTAATTTGTAAATGACGATAGTTAACAATGTTAACATTGCATGACTAAAAGTGATATTTGTCTCTTGGCCCAAAAACAACATGAATCGATTGCTCAGGTACAAAATAATTAAGTTAAAAAGTGTATTAACATATTCTACAAGTACGTGTCAGCATTCAGTTGTTTTTATGACCGTTTTTTTATTCAATAATTCATACGTTATTTTCCATTTAGTAGAATACAGACCCTGCTCGGAAAGCGTTACGAATTGTTGCTCAAAAGTCGTAACGCTTTTGGATTATGCCGTCATTTTGTAACGCTTTTGGGCGTAACGCTTTCGAAGCAGGGACTCTACACTTAAGTGGCCGGTATCATAATTTATCAAAAGTTTTCACGATTTTCTATTAACTACTGTATCAGAAATAATTGTAAATAACCATAACCCCTGTCCGGGATGAAAATTTGACATGTAAATCCTGGATCGAGTTAATTATTATATTGGCCGTTTGAACCAGTTCGCTCCAGTCCTCAATTCTTTCCAGCCAATGAGCGCCGCTCACGATTTTACATAAAGAAACTGTGAGGGGAAATTGGGCACGGAAACTGGGCAAAGATTTACTTATCAAATTTTCATCCTGGACAGGGGTTATGTTAATGGAAGACTTTACTAGATTTAAACAAAATATCATAAATAATTATTAATTATGACCAATTTTCGATTTAGTTGTAATTTTTGTATTCTAGATTTGCGCCGCGACAGCCAGCGCCTTTGACAGGCGCTAATTTTCAAATCGACAAGCCCAAAGTTTTACGTCAGTTTGAGAAAAAGGTATATTATATGGATGATTTGCCTACGATAGCTTTCTAGCGCAATCTATGGTATCCAACTGCTTGAAACCAACTCCTAACAGTGTGAAAACTATTTATATATTTTTTATGTCAAAACAGTTCAAACCTAAAAAAAATGATAAGTGATTTCCTTCGAAGTTCGAAGTAGACACCAAAGAAGTTCACGTTTTTTCTGTAACAGAAGAAGCAATAAATTATTTTTGCGATATTATTGTGTCTTTATTTATTGCTTCCATTTTGCTACAGAGAAAATTACGCCTACTGACTAGCGGCAAAAAAAAATTTTCAACTTTCAAGTTAGATAGTACTAGGAAAATAAAAATGTCAAAAGAAATTTTGTGCTAGTAAAGATGAGTTAATGTTTCCGCTTCAAATCGTTATTTACTTGACGTGAGAATTTAGACAGAAATTTAGACAAACATTTGGACATAAATGTAGACAAAATTCAAACAGAAGTTTAGCAGAATTTCGAGCAAAATTCAGACATTCTGAAGTTTGAGAGAACTTCAAGCTAAATTTGAATCAAAAGTTCTACCTAAATTCTCTCGCAATTCAGACAAAAAAAATCACGAAAAACACAAATTCAAACAAAATTCTAGAAATTAAAGCATAACTTGAGTTAAATCAAATGCTACCGCGGTATACCGTATGAGTTTCATGAAAATCGGCTGCGCGTTTCTAGAATACACCAGTTTTCCGTTTCATTTTCTCCCCACTTTCTCAGTACGCAGTTATGAAATAATAAAAAATTGGTCTATTCTAGANTGAGAATTTAGACGGGAAAATTTAGACAGAAATTAGACAAACATTTGGACATAAATTTAGACAAAATTCAAACAGTTTGGCAGAATTTCGAGCAAAATTCAGACATTCTGAAGTTTGAAAGAACTTCGAGCAAAATTTAAATCAAAAGTTCTACCTAAATTCTGACGCAATTCAGACAAAAAATCACGAAAAACACAAATTCAAACAAAAGTCTAGAAATTAAAGTATAACTTGAGTTATTAAATCAAATGCTACCGTATGAGTTTCATGAAAATCGGCTGCGCGTTTCTAGAATACACCAGTTTTCCGTTTCATTTTCTCCCCACTTTCTCAGTACGTAATTATGAAATAATAAAAAAATTGGTCTATTCTAGAAACGCACAGCTGATTTTCATGAAACTCACACTGTAGAAACGCTTTATAGGTCATCACTGATCATACCGTTTTTGAAATTTTAGAAAAAAATGATTAGTAAACTATTTTAGAAGAATGCTAGAATCTTATTGTGTTTTGCTATCGATGTTGTTTCTAAATAAAACATATTACAGTTAATGGAAAATGAGAACAGGGCAACTTCCAAGGAGTCAAATGGGCTGATTGAGCGCAACCTGGCCGGTACAACATTAAATACAGGAGTACCGTCTGGTCAGCAGCCACGTGTGCCCAGGCGTGGATCGGATGGTCAGTCGGACAGACGTGGTTCAACAGGACAGACGGAGCGCAGAAGCTCCGGACAGTACCAATCCACACGACAGCCCACCACACAAGCTACTGAGCACGGCACTGTACCGTCGAAATCCAACAATCGACCTCAGCAATCTAAACGTAATGTTTTTTATTTAATAGTTAACGCAACTTAAAACGATTTAACCCTCGTCTTCCACGGGCACAAACGCTAAAAAACATTTTTTCAGTGACTTCTGCTAAGTAATCAGTTTTCAATTATCATTTTTTTGTTGAGATTTAAAGGGACAATGGGTCCCGATCTACCCAAAATGCCTGTAAAAACTGAATAAGTGCATAATTTGACATTTAGCGCACGTAATTTTGCTCGCCGCGTGATATTGAAAAATACACTATAAAACCGATCATGTTCGCGGTGAAAATTGCACTCTAGCAGTTTAATTAAACTCGCGACGTACTTAACTTGCAGACGCTTGCTATTATATTTCCTTCAATTAAGTTGTTTTTGGTACAGTTATTTTACGGAAATCAACAGAGAATTAAAAAAAAACTAAAAGAGATTGTTGTAAACTTGAAAACACCAGTTTTTACTGTTGACCAGTAATTACTGTTGACAGTAGTACCACCGATGGACGCAACACCTAAAACAATAAGGACTGACCCCCGAAGTGTTCAATTTTAGAATAGTTTTTTAGTCAGTTTCAATTCTAGGTCGTCGAAATAGAATATTTTGAGTAAATCGGCACCCATTTACCCTCAATTTGAGGGGTACGTTGTTAATGTTTCACCTACATATTTTAATTGTTCAAGGTCTATACATGTATGAGTTAAGTGACGCTCAATTTATCACTTTTTTCATTTAAAAAATTTAGATGAGTCTGAAATGCACAGTGCTCCAATTGAAACTCCAAAGGCGCCTGCGCGCTCCACGGTAAAGATGAATGACAGCGCGCGAAAATTATCGAATCTTTCGCGTCGATTGGGCGGCAGTACGCCAAATCTCAGTGCAGCGCAAAAAGCCGACATGGATCAACCAAATGTACAGAGGGGATTCGACTGTACTGCTGCCGAACGTGCTCAACAGCTGCGGGCCGCAAGAGGTTTGTTTAATTGTTGAATTCGTGCTGTTAACCTAAAACGCAGCTGTTTACTTAATAGTTGATAAGATCTTCTAAAGCCGGTCATACGGAATACAGTAAACGAGTGTCTCCCCCAAAAGTCGACCAGATACCGCTCA
>SCLG01000562.1:61510-80607 GCA_004367875.1 Oikopleura albicans | reverse complement strand
AAGGCACGCCTTTTACGCGTAATTCCCGAAAACCGGCGATCTCTGCCTAAAACGGCCGGCTGAAGATGTATCAGAATCAAAAGCGAAGATGATCAAACATGAGTAAACATAAAATAATTCTGTAAGATATATTAACTCAATTATTTATGCTGCAAATTTATAAAATTTCAGTTATTTTATCGATACGGAAATAAGTTCTTTCAAAACCATATTTGCGATTTTATTTACACATGTACAGTATAACTCATACTATATGAGGTATAATAACGCGTTGCTTGCGTTTTTCTAATTTCTAAACCTATTAGAAAACAAATCCGAGAAAGCGAGAAACAGGTTATTTTACCCAATAAAAACCGATAATTAAGTGTAACTTCGAGTAAATTGGTCATATGATATGACTCATATCTACCGAATACAGCCAAGGACAAGTCGGAACTCAAGGAAATGTTGTCTAGTGGGACAGTGGTCACGTGTGTAAAATTCCCCGTTTGCGCGTCATTGCGCTTTTTTATTACGGCAAAAAACCGGTAAAATACGACATCCGCATCAGATTCCCAAAGTTTTTTTACTCTAGAAGAGTCCTATTTCCGGTCAAAGTTGAATAAGTCAATTTTTGGCCAATTTCACATGGTCATATTTTTTGGCCATATTTTTGGTTGTTTTATAAATTGGTAAGGTTTTCCAGCATTGGTACCCGAGTGCCGATGTCTGGCTGTGATATTCAAATCATTTTGCTAAAAAGCGAAATTAATCTGTGAAAACTGTAGGCGGAGATAATGTTTGAAATATCGATATTCATCAAGTACGTACTCACGTGGTGGTTGTATGTGAACAGTAATGAAGTCGAAAATTCTCCAGGTGATTGTTCTAATATTTAACATAAGACATTAACAAACTTTAGCACAGTTGATGTTGTGGATCACTTTTACTCCGAAAAGTCAAGTTTTTAAACAACGCTATTGGCCCGTCCTTAAATAGTTACGCTGTTGGTAAACACAAGCGTTACGGTTCTTGTGTAATAAAAATGTTCAGAAATAGCTCAATTTGGAAAAATTCAACATCATTGATGATATTTGGGGTAATACTGCGTCAATGTCAATATTAACAGTAATTCTCGAATGCATACGAATCTTAATTAATTTTTTTTCTCAATTGTTGAATGCAAACATTTTTTTAGATTGTAATCTTTAATAAACAGTCTTTTTATTGACATTAAATTGCATTTAGTACTTTATCTAACTCCTTCACGTCGGTACCTAGTATAGAATCCAAATCCAAACTATTCTTCGAAAAAATCCTACAAGCATTTTTACCCTCATCTGTTTACCTTTATTCGAATATTTTTAAAATCCGAATTTTTTACAAATTTTCCAATTTCACTGGTCCATGTAGGCAACAGTGGAATATAATCAAATTGGTATATCGTCCTGATTTTAAAACGCGAAAAAAAAATTTTCAGCGGAAATGCATATTTCTCCTTAGTGCGGCACTTAAGAGGGGGGAGAACTGTAATACAAAAATATTTTAAAAGAAGGAAATCGCCTTTTGGTGACTTGTCTTTCGGTGATTGGCCAAGCGCGCTAAAAAAAGACCAATAACAGGCCATATAGGCCTCCGACGCGCTGTCAGGTAACGTTACCAAAAAGTGGTAACATTATTTATTTTTTTCGCGTTTGAAATGCACTGCGATAATATTGAAATAAACTCAAATTTCTCACCGAGAAATCATAAAATTAGAAGAGTAGCGGAGGGTTTATACTGGTGGGTGAAAAAAAAACTGTCACCGAGCAAATTTCGCTTGTAAATTTAAGTACTCGGTCGTATTTATTCTACGACCCGCGTCGAGATCGGTAAAAAACGAGCGACCCACACCAGTAACAGCGATTAGCGATTGTTTGTTTGTAAAAATTCTCAGTCTTTTTACAAGTTTAATTGTAGAGACTTGTACCTACTCTCCAATAATAGCACACTAATTTTTGTTCACTAAGATCATCGTGGATTGCTCAATAGAAAAATTCTAGTTTGGCTGTGCGCTAGCGACATACAAATCTTTATGAGCCTCTAGCGGCCGTAATTCGTTTTCGTGGCGTCGTAATCGTTCGAACACCGTAACGAGTTCGATAAAAGGACTCGAAAAGAGATCACTTTCATTAGATCAGTCAGTTGAAGTTTTCTTGTTTTTTATATATAATGCGGGGCTTAAGTTTACTAGTTGCCGGGGCAATGGCACAAGACGGAGATGAACAAAATTGCAAAGCAATTCGTGCAGAGCAATATGGCGTTGCGGAAGTTACTGAATGCGTCATCGATATGAACTGCTCTTCGAGTCAAATTTGCGGCCGCCTTTCTGCCGACAGCTGCGAATTTGCTTGTCTCGAGACCTGTGACAATGAGGTCACTTTGGAGAGCGGCAAGTTGTGTCTGGGCGACTACGGCTTTTCATACGATTGCGAAGTGGTGGATAGTAATCTCCAATTTAGCGTTGTCGTACCGAAAATCTCTTCATTTCATCCCGTATACGATGAGCGAAAAATTTCGCTGGTAAGCGGCGCTATAGAGCAGACTATTGCCGATGCCGACGGGGCCATAAAAGTTTTTGAGGCCTCAAACTGTGCCGGTCAGCAGCGTAATGACACGATTTTCTTTGAAAACGTTGTGAATGGGGAGAACGGGTGTGATGTGGGTACGTCGGAGAAGGTCGACATAAATGGTAAAATGTTCGACTTGTGGACATTTGCGGTTGGATTCGATGACTTGTGGGATACGGACCCGCTGGGAAATGAAGTAATAAAGCGATATGGCCGACACTGGGTGTACCAATGTGCCGTTCTCTTAGAAGACTACCAGGCCGTGAAACCAAATGCCGGCGGTGACCGGGTGTCCGAGACGGAGTGGGGACAAACGTCCATTCCATTCGAGTTGAAAATTTTCAGCGATGACACATTCGAAACCGAATTCACGGCAGACGATCAGCGTGATATCGGCGTTTTGAGCGATGAAGAGCAAAAAGTGTACGTTCAGGGTCAAGTAATGGTCGAAAATAAATTTTTGCATTTGGGCTTTTGTCTCGTCAAGGTCTATGATGAAGATGCAGAGGGAAATCAATCAAATGAACAAGATTTTCGATTTTTGGAAAATGGCTGTCTCGTCGATAACCCATTTGTCCAAAGAAATTTTTGTAAGTCTTTTTAGCTCGCATTTTGGCTAACAATGCAGACGAATTGAATACGTTTTAGTTTATTTAGAACTAAAGAGCACGTTTTAGAAGAAATAATTAGGAATAAGATTGTATTTTCCACGCATTTAAACTCTCAGGAGGATATCAGTATAACTACGTTTTTTAGAATTTATAAATATAAAATTAATTAGAACTTCAACAGCAGAAGGACATTTGTAAGAACTTTCATTTGCATTAGATTTTTTCCAAAACATTTTTCCTATTTGGAGATGCTGTAATGCCATTAGATCAAAGCTTCCCCATAGGAGTTAATTTGCGTTCCGATCCGTAATTACCACTAGACTATTACTACATACACGCGACCCTTAATTGACAAGCCAAACCTTTAATAAGCAGTTAATTGTTTGTTCAAAATATTTAAAACATATTTTAGTCTTGGGCTCAGATCGAGTTGAACTATCTGACAGCTCGGTTCAAACAATCGACAAGGAGCAGTTCTCGGTTGACTTGTGGGACACTTCAGTGGGCGATAGTACAGAAACAAAAACGTATCATTTTGAATGTCAACTAATGGCGTGCGATGCGTTAACCGGTGATGGCGTCGAGGAATATTGCCAAGTAGAGGACACGTGCGAAAACAGGTACAGTAATCTTGCAGATGTTATCTTCGGCGACAATAATGTACGACGTCGACGACGTGACACTTCTCCGGCAGTTTCTCCGGCTTTCCCCGGACAAACCGTCAGCGCCGAACTGGTCTTTTCCCGACATCCCCGAAATGCAGAACAGGCTGGAAGTGGGGCGGCGGCCGTTGCCACGACGGGTGCGCTCCTTTCTCTCGCTGCTGTATTTTTAATGTAACAATGTCCTCCAATATCTCAGAAAACTTCAACAACTGACTATTTAAAAACAAAACAAATAGCTGATAAGGTTTAAATATCTAAAAATCGGCATTCCTACTGTAATAATAATATTAAAATAAAATATAAAATCATTCAATTTATCTTGCTTATTATGAACCTATATGTGACAATCGAATAGGGATATACAGGAACAATCGGGACCGACCGCATTTATCTGGACTCCCCGATCGGGTCCGAATGCTGGGCTTTCAACTCAGGCTTTTTATTTTTATTTTTTGACCGCCAGGTTCGACGCCTCCAAATCTTGTCTACTTAAACGATGACTGCGACTGGTGTGGGTCGTCAGTTTATCACCGAGCTCGACGCGGGCCGTAAAATAGATACGATCGAGTACTATTTTAAACCTACAAACAAAATTTGCTCTGTGACACTTTTTTCTTCATGCCAGGATACTAAAATATGGATGCCCAAAATTGACATCATCATAAGAGTCATAGGTATATTTTTACGATGGGCTTTGGTCATTGCCATTCAGAATGTAACATTTTGACTATGCATGTTGTTTATTCTGGATGCGCGACGGACTATGTGACACATAGTATGTGTGAACGCGCCATACAAAGTATTAACGTAACAATTTTCGGCTTTTGGTGTCGCGTTAAAGGAAACCCTTGTGTAGGTATCTACTAGAAAAAAAAACAAAAAATATGTTTTTTTTAAATAAAATACCAAAATTGAAATTAATTTCGCACACAATTTGTTCCGAAAATTGACCATCAAAATTGAAATATCAAAAGTTTATTCATTAACTCCGCTTCATATACAGTCCTTACTCCCATTACGGGCGCTCCCATTAGGGCCGTTAATCCCATTACGGCCGCTTTTTCCGTCAAAAAAGTGATTATCCCATTACGGTCGCCATATTAACCCTATTAGGGGCTCTAATCCCATTACGGCCGCGTTTTTTGAGAACCGAAAAAGGCCTTAATGGGAGTAAGGACTGTACATACTTATATGTTAAATTATAAATTTCCAAGTTATGAGCATTTTTTTCAACATACAGTCCTTACTCATTTATCGGACGCTTATTTATCGGACGATTGCTCATTTATCGGACGCTTTAAATGAGTAAGGACTGTAGTAGTTTTTATAAAATACATAGGTAAAATCTGTAAAACCAGCCTACCGGTATTTGGGAGATTTTAAGAAATAGTGTAAAATTTCCTATCAAAGAAAAGTAAGTTACATTATGTTTATCCTTAAATATTTTGAAAAGTAAGGAGGAAACGGAAATTAATAAACTGGATGTATACAAAACAAAAATCGAACCTTGTTTACAAGGTCCGCTAAAATTAATTTGACAATGTTCAATTATCGAAGAAATATTTTAGATCCAAGTTCTTGTTCCTAGAGACAGTTTGCCTCTACAGAGAAATGTTGTACCTTTATTTTTCAACTTGGCTAAAATTGAACGTTTTTATCTGATACTGGTGTGGGTAACGAGTGTGTCACCGAGCTGAACGGGACTAGTCGTATATGCAATATACTATATCTTTTTGAAGCATACGGCGGAACCCGCTGCACACTTTTTTTCTCGATATTTTTCTCGTGTTACCGGGGGCGCATGCATAGTTTGTTTTTTGCCATGTAAAAATAGTCACAAATCTAGGTTAGACAAATAAAGGTTTATTTGTTTCTATCTAAAAATAGTAAAAAAAGAGCTGAATAAATAAGGGATCGGAACAATGGCGGCAATCATCGATCGAGTATTGAGAAATAAAAATGTTTCGGTTCCTTGTGCGCAAAGCGCGCGTGCGCCCCCGGTAACACGAGAAAAATATCGAGAAAAAAAAGTGTGCAGCGGGTTCCGCCGTATGCTTCAAAAGGATATTGACTCTCGTACGTCAATATACGACGAGTCCCGGTCATCTCGGTGACAAACTCGTTACCCACACCAGTACTACTAGTAGTAGTATACAAATTGTTTAATAATGTTGTTGAAATATTGGCATGGTAGAGAACTTAAGGGTGAAGTTAAACTGAAAAATAGGGTTTCAAAGTTAAAACGGGCTCAGATCGTGCACCAAACGCAAAAAATGTTCAGGCGGCCAAAAACTATTTTTTACGAAATAAATATATATGCTTATCCTCTGATTTTACTGTATCAAATTGCATCATGACTAAGGTAGAACAAATGGTTATCTATATTCAAATGTTCTACACACTGGGTAGAGCAAATGGATCTAAAAACCCATTTGTTTTACCCCCTAAAATTGCTTGGGGTAGAACAAATCGACTACACTCAAATTTATTGTTTATTTTTTCTCGAGGTATTTTTTAGGTTGAATGTTTGTTGTATCTAACATGCGGTACAAAAAATTACATATATCAATGATAAGAATTGGACGGCCATGTACTAATGGTTCATGCTTGTTTCACAAAGCCTATTAAACAATTCATTGGAATTAAGCAAGACAAACTGAATGATTTTATTTTTTTATCTAATTTTAATATTATTAACAGTAACAGTAAAAATGCTGATTTATACACAATGTAGATCCATTTGTTAAGGGAAACTATAAATATTCAAACATACGGATCTAATAAGATGAAAACGTACCACATTCCCAAATAATAAAAGATAATGCAGCGCTTAATAGTATTAAGACGTATGATCTTACCTACGTGTTTTGATTCCCACCAATTATATATCACCTCTATCACACGCTTTTTAACCAAAAATGAATATTCCTTTATATTGGGAATATGATACCTATTCCATCTTAGAACGTTATGTGCACTAAATTCATGTTATTTTTCCAGAATCTAGAATCGTCTGAATGTAATGTAACGTAACAGATTTTAGCAGGCTTCGCCCTTGGAGTTAATCAAAAGAGATAATTCATATATTTAAGTGCGCATAATGTGCACAAATTTGTAAAAAGATCAACACTTGTCCCTCACTAACTAGGTTGTTTAAGGGTTAACGATGGTCTATCAAATACAAACTAACATAATTTTAAAATAGACTTTGTCCTAAAACATAAATCACGTCGAATTTTGCCTTCTCGGTCGCCAATTTTATATTTATGAAACAGCTCCAGAAACTGGACGCACCAGCGACATTTACTATTTGCCCAAGAACTCTAGCGCCCAAGAAAAACTCAAATAATTTACTAAAAGTCAAAACATACAGATTACATTTTTTAATAAAATTAAAGTTACATAAAATAATGGGATATTTGTTCCCACCCCTTTTGGGAGTATCATCCCGAGAGAAAAAACACACACTTTCCCGAAATTGCAAAGCTGTCCGCCGGGAGTATTTTGGGTCAAACACGATTTCCTGCGCCAATGAAATGCGATGTAGTTTAAATCATATTTGCTCGGGAGTTGGAAGAGATCATTGTAATTATTCCTGTCTGGCCACTTGCACCTGTAATGGGTCCATTACGGTTGCTGACGACATGCCAAGTGGGAAAGTTTGTATGTGTTTCGAAAATTTAGAGCCTTTACCAATGCCAATTGTCCAGTTGAAACAAACAGATCAGGGTTGCATATGGTATAAGTAACCGTGGTGGGCAAACTTTTGAAGTGGTATACCGTATACAGAACAAAAATAATAAATAATGAAAAATCTGAATGAGTCGGAAAAACAGATTGATGTCGTGATAAATAGGCCAATAGGGAGTACTCTCTTTTATACTTATGTTTATTGAAAAATGATAACACTTAACGTTGATTGGCTTATTTCTCGTACGGGCGACTCAGCCTAATTATTTTTATCAGCACAAAAACTGTTCGAGTTTAAATGGCGAGAACCTTATACGTACCAGGCTTTAATTATTTGTTTAAAACAATTCTTATGCATCGTAGATGTTATTCTGTTCGGATGTTATATATGCCCCTGCGCAGTTATTCGGCACCTTTGTTCTCAAAATATTAAATAACATCGGTCTTTATATGCTTAACATTGCGCAGTTATCCGGCTCTTCGTTCAATTATGCGTCCGATTTTTTTGGTGAAACTATCGGTTAATTCATAAGCGGTGTAATTTAAACCGTGATTATATTATTTTTTTTTGTCGAAATGCACTTTTTCAATTTCGAAAGTCCCGGGAGTCTGTAGCGAGCAATCTTAGAAAATTTTATAATTTCTCATTTAAAACCCTGTTATTGAGAGTCAAATTGTGGACTGTAAACCATCCCGCCGAGAACTTTTTCCCACAGCGATCAACTGTGATATTGACATGCATTGTTCAACTTCCCAATTTTGTGGCAGACTAAGTCAAAACAAATGTGATTTTGCGTGTTTGGAATCCTGTGAAAATCCCGTTAATGTTGCCACTGCTCGAGTATGTCCCGGGGAATACGGGTTTTCATATGATTGCCAGTTGACCGATAGTACCCTCGCATTTAGTGTGGTACTTCCCGATATTACCAAATTTCATCCCGAATATGATGACCGGAAAATCACACTTGTGAGTGGCGCTATAGAGCAAACTGTTCGTGATACTGAGGGCCCGTTAAGGGGATTAGTGATACATATATTTTTTAAAGAATAGATGATATAAAAAAAATTTGAAATTAGAATATCACTGAATATTATATCAGTAACCCCCGTAAGAATTTTTGAAAATTCTTCGTGCGTAGGCGAACAACGAAACGGAACCGTCTGGTTTGAGAACGTAGTGAGCGGAGAAAACGGATGTAATGTCGGATTTCCGGAAAAAGTAAAACTTAACGGTAAAATGTTTGAAATATGGACGTTTGCTGCCGGATTTGACGACCTTTGGGATACGGATCCGGTGGGTAATGTGGTTATCAAACGGTACGGACGACACTGGGTGTACCAATGTGCGGTTTTATTGGAAGATTATCAATCCGTTGACCCAAATGCTTTAGGAAAACGGATATCAGAAAGTAGTTGGGGAACAACGAGTATACCGTTTGAGTTGAAGACAGGGATAGAAATAATAAAATCACAATTACATTGCACAGTAGAGTAAAAAAAACGGAATTTTGCCGTTTTATTGCTTCAATCCATGCTTATACTGGTGATACTAGCGTGGGTAAACAAATGTCACCGAGTGAATTTCGCTCGTAGGTTCAAAAAAGTACTCGCTCGTATCTATTCTACGACCCGCCTCGAGCTCGGTGACAAACTGACTACCCACACCAGTAAATATAAATATAAATTTTCTACAATGATAATTCGGACAAAACCATACGGTACGAATTACGCGTTCAAGGTTTTAAACAAAAAACATATTTTAGTGATTCTAATTTGGCATTTTTATTTTGGCGTTATTTTACCGAAAATATATTTCATCATTTTATGATTATTACGTTAATACTTTTTTCATCCCTCGTTGAAGATTTTTAATGACGCATCATTTTCTACGGAATGGTCAGACCAGAACCAACGTGATATTGGGGTTATGAGTCAAGAAAATCAAAGAATTTTCGTTCAAGGGAAAGTATTGGTCGAAAATAAATTTTTACATTTGGGATTTTGCATTGTCAAAGTTTACGACGAAGATGCAGATGGAAACCAATCAAATGCTCAGGAATTCACATTCATTGAAAATGGCTGCCTAGTCGATGATTCATTTGTTCAAAGAAACTTTTGTGAGTTTATTTTTAAAACCTAATTCACCGTTTTTGTCAAATTGTTCTTATAAACGTTTTGCGTATTTTAGCTTAACACCAGAAGTCCTCAAAAAACTAAAATAATTCATTTTTCAAGATAATTGATTTGGGCATTTTCTACGATAACTGGCGATAGGATACATGTTGGTCCAAAAACTGTTAACCCAACGTTGTTTGGTTAGATAACTGGTGTTAAAACACTTGATTTGTGAATTTGTTTAGTAAATTGTTACGTTTACTTCAACTTTTTCAACCACTGTTTTTCGGATGTTTCAGAACTATTAGGCCATACAGTTTTTCCTGGCTGCATTTGGGGAAACAATTGTTTAGCTCAAAATTAGATACCGATCGGATAAGAACATAACACGTTATTTAATTGCGACATAAACATAATAATTACAGTTCATAATTGAATTTCATAATTTAATAAACTCATTAAATAAAATTATTAAAACATTTAACGCAACGGTAGTTATGCGAAATTCGGTTATTCTAAAAGGTTGCACAATTGTCTATAGGAAGCCCAAAAACTATACGTGTGTAAATTACATATGCAAAAAGTTTATAAATGCTTGTGATCAGGTTTTTGATCTCCTGCTGCGGTTAGCTTGAACCCAGATGGTGTGTAATTCTTTCAATAACTCTATAAATCAAAAATGATGGGATGGCTTTTATATATTTATTGGAATTAATAGACACGGTTAATTGTATGAAAAATAGAATGTAAACGTAATAAAAGTAACTTGATGTCAATTTTCGCTTAATCTGAAATTAATTTTTATGGAAAATAACTATGATAGGCTTGTCAACCGATTATAAAAACCCGATAGGGGATACCTCTTATCGATTTGACGCTATAAACGTAATAAATGAAACCACTGCCGACTGGCTCTGTCAAGACTGCAGGTGTTGATAAAAAAAAATTAATCATTTTATTTTGTAGATTTGGAGACGAATCGAAGGGAATTGCAGAACAGTTCGGTAGCAACGATAGATCGCGACCAGTTTTCTGTCGACTTGTGGGACACTTCGATCGGGAATAGTATGGAAAAAAAGACATATCATTTTGAGTGTCAATTATTTAGCTGTGACACTTTGTTCGGAAATGTCGAAAACTACTGCCAGATTGATAATAGGTGCCCAAACAGATACAGCAATTTCGAGAATTTTCCGTTTCGACGTCGACGGCGGGATATTTCGCCGAAAGCCTCTTCCCCGGAACTCCTTAGTGCCGAACTTGTTATCTCAAGACCCATACAGAATTCGATGCCCCAATCCGGTAGCGAGACCGCCAATTTAACCGCCACTGCTTTGTTNTCGAAAAATAACGAGAATTCCAGGAAAACGTTTTCTCTCTAAATTCGCGATATGAAAAAAAAAATTGGGCTGAGTCTTCATATAGGTAATGCCAATTAAGAACCTATTATTTTTTTCTTACGAATTAATTTCAGGGTAGAATCCGCACAAAGTCATGAAATTGGTAAACTGGTGATTGGTCGGTGAAAAAAGTTAGCCCAATTCCCCTTACCTAAAAAATCCGAAATTCATTCAAACTAACATTCGCGTTGTACTATACCACTTCAAACGTTGCCGTTTAAATTTCTAAAATAAAATTAAAATTTACCAAATGAAACTATTGGAAACAATAAATTAATTCACACGCATTCATTTCAATTTTCGTTTAAGTGGTTAACCACGCTAATATTTATAGTCAGCTCTGTCCTAAAGCTGTCTGCAAAGCTGCAACGCGTTGATCAAACGAGAAAATAGAATATAATAGATAATTTACCAATTTTGCGGACTAAGTCCACGTATGAAACATGTACATACGGTATGTAGAATAAATATGGGACAAACGTTATGCATAGTATTTATAACAGTTTACTTTTGAATTTTAGACTTATTTTCATAAATATTTCTCATATCACTTTGTTTTGTGACATACCACTAAGATTCATTTTGGACCCATTATGGATTTTTGACCACTAGTTATTGTTTATTCATTCTTGCCCAGAGTATAGTCTATAGGCTATAAAAATCCGAATAGATTTTAAAATA
Source organism: Oikopleura albicans (assembly GCA_004367875.1). Classification (NCBI taxonomy): domain Eukaryota; kingdom Metazoa; phylum Chordata; class Appendicularia; order Copelata; family Oikopleuridae; genus Oikopleura; species Oikopleura albicans. Next base: position 68,857 of record SCLG01000562.1, on the reverse strand, counting down.
AAAATTATTCAAAATTCATAAGATTTTTTAAGTCAAACAAGCACTTTGAGCTAAATTATTTTTGAACACTATTATGGAAAAAACGTGTGTTGGAGCACAAACTGTCGGGCTTTGAACAATCTTCATAACATTTTGACGCTACTTTGCCATAACCGCGACAGTCTGAGCTCCTACACATGGTACATTTTCGAAGTATGTATTCTCAAGGATTAAAAATGTGAGCCATACATAATTTATGTGCCAGTCGAATTTATTATGAACATGTCTCTCGGACATTATCTCAAAAAAAAAGTAACAAAAAGTTTGAAAAAAGTCACAAATCAATCTGCCAAAAGACTCTCGTTTGTTTTTCATTTGACCTTCAATAAATTTCTTTCAAGTTAATTAAAGGGAGTTCCCCGTCGAGTTCAGTCGTTTGTCGATAATACGTTCACTTTGCAAAATAAGCCCCCGAAAAAAATTCTTATTTGAACGTGGAAAAACAGAGAAAGTATTTTGATAATATTTTAAGCGGATTGACTCACAGTTGTTTTTCCAACCGTGATAGAAAGTACAATAAATGATCAGGTAAGTTGTTTTTATTAGAATGGTGAATGTCCTGTTGGTGACATCCTGAACTTCGAGTCTTAAGTCATTGTTGAGAATTTAAGCTTAATTCAGATTACGTATTATTTTTTTTATACAAGAGAATTAGAAAAAAAAAACACAAATAAAGTCACAAATGCATCAATTTATTTATTGGTATCTGTAGTTCTTTGGTAATTATTGGGATTCTATAAGGATAATGCTGAAAACGTGGAAAAATATGGAGGTCAGAAAATCTAGACTGTCATTTGGTTAAAATAGGCAATAGTTTACCAAAAACAGTTACATAAATTATCACAAAAATTTCAACTGATCTACTAAATTGGTGAATTTTTATTTATTAAAAACAGAAAATATCACATACTGTATATCATATACAGTATATGATATACCGTATATTTTTACTGAACATGATGTACACTTATACACCTAAAAACTGAGAAAAAAGTTTATAAATTCAAATATGTCGAAAAATGTGGTTAAAATTGAGAATAATTATTTCGTCTATAGTATAGTATCTATACTTTAACCGTTTTGTGTGGTTAACCAATCATTGATTCGAAATCAAGTAATACACCGGGTGCGCAGTTATCGGGCGTCCAGTTATCGGGCGGGTTTGTGTTCAGTTATCGGGCACCCTGCGCTGTTATCGGGCACCCTGCGCATTACTCTTGAATATATATGACCACTTTTCCCGCTCGTGCTGTTATCGGGCGGGTTTTTTGCATATTTTTACCTTAATCTGCTTCCGCCCTGAGCAGTTATCGGGCGCCCGATTAAGGTTTTTTTGTCGTGAAACCCGCCCGATAACTGCGCACCCGGTGTATTTTGAAGTGTATTTATATACCGAGAGAGAGGGAGAGCTATTTATTTTGGTTAATTTCAGCTTTAATTAGTGAAATACACTTATTGGTTATCAAAAACGTCAATGAAATTATTAAATTTACGGAAGAATTTGCACCTACAAAGGTACGTGTGGTTGCTCATACTTTCGTTTTGAACTTAATAATTTGTAGGTAAAGTTGGCCAGTTTTCTTGCAAATTTATAATATTTCGTTTTTTGCCTACGCTTTGCGTATTTATCTTACCATTTTTTGAAAATACTTTCGCAGGATACTTGTGCAAGTAATCTAATTTACATACGTTATACTAAAATTCATTATGATTGATTCGGCACTTAATGGCTGAAGTGGACATATAACCAACTTCATGATTAAGCAGCCGCGTGAAGCGATATTGAAAACATGCATTTAACCAGTTTCATGACAAAACAGCCCTGTCAAGTTTCGCTGAAAGTGAGCATGTAATCATGATAGTGAGTGTTCGACAAATCGGGCGTTGTGTTCGTTGACCAACGCCAAACGTAACGCGTTAACCCCCAAACCCGACCTTCGGACGTTAGTCCGGCCCCGTGTAAACAGCACAATTTGTGGGTTGCTTGGCTTCATCAAATGACGAAATATTAAAAAAACCAAAGTAGAATAATCGATTACAAAGTCGGACAGAAAAAAAAAAATACAATTTTATTTCCGTTATCAAGAGTAATGAGTCATAGATTAAACTAAGGAATTATTTTCAATTAATAGCTTTCACACACATTTTTTATCTGACATATTTTTCCAAAACTGTAAACTAGTTAACGGTTCGCTAGCCTACAAAAATCAACCATTTAGATTGGCCGGTGAACCGTTTGTAATATTAGGTTTTTTTGTAATCAAATCGATCAAAAAGTGTCCAGGGATGGTCGGGGATTTTTCAAAAATATATTCATTCAATTTGGGACCATCGATTTGCTTATGCTAAGCAATTGCGAACAATCAGAGAAGAGTAAAAAAGGGGCCGGATAAACGTCCAATGCCGTGTTCAGGGATGTGCTGAATAATTGTGTTTGGGGGTTAAAGCGTTAGGTAGTATGGACAACGTTTCCAACACTGATGATAGATTTAAACGCCTCATGACAAAAACCTATAACATCTTTTTTGGATGAAATACTTACCGTTTATGGAAACCCTTATATTTATGCCTTGAATATTCGTCCACAGGTGTCGAGTATCTAATTGGTTAAATTCCTTGTCTTATAATTGATATTTATTTTATTGTTCCCTTGTGAACAGAAATGAGAATTAGTGTCAGAAACATAATAGGAATAAAACCTGCATAATCGGTGTATAACTGTAATGTAAAGAAAACACAAAAAATAGAGAAATACAAAAAACGCTTTTGAAAGAATTTTTGAAGGAATTTGCACAAGCTCACGTCAAAATCACATCAAATAATAATGAAACTTGGGAAACTTTTTTAAATTGAAATTACACTAAAATTAAATTTTTAAGTTTCGTGCGTTACACTGATTTCTCCATAAAATGTTTTATGTTTTCTGGGTTTATATCATGAAACTTGCCCATACAATTGTTTTTATAAGTGGTATTTTACTTAAAAAATAGTGATGAAAAAACTCCATTGTTGCAGTTAATTCTGTTTTAAATAAGTTAGTGTAGTGTATAATTAGGATTCTCTGAGAATAAGTATGATGAATGGACAAGTGGCTACTCGAAATGGATAAAATAGAAATATAACAACTTTATCGATTCACCTATATTTTCATCGAGCAANAATTTGCACAAGCTCACGTCAAAATCACATCAAATAATAATGAAACTTGGGAAACTTTTTTAAATTGAAATTACGCTAAAATTAAATTTTGAAGTTTCGTGCGTCACACTGATTTCTCCATAAAATGTTTTGAAATGTTTTATGTTTTCTGGGTTTATATCAAGAAAATTGCCCATAAAATTGTTTTTATAAGTGGTATTTTACTTAGAAGAAAAAAAATAAGAATTGGACAGGTCAAATTTTCGAAAAAAAACTGTTTTGGCCAAAATGTTCGCCTCGAAAAGTTAGCTTTTAATATTTTTGGAACATCAAGGCCAAGTTAAACAGGTCATGTGATAAATTAGGATAAAGGCATGGTTTTTGGCCGAACGAAAAACACGATATCTAGGGGTTAAATGATTTTTTTCAACTTTTTATTTGCGTTTTTTAATAAAAAACAGTGACGAAAAAACTACATTGTTGCAGTTAATTCTGTTTTAAATAAGTTAGTGTAGTGTATAATTAGGATTCTCTGAGAATAAGTATGATGAATGGACAAGTGGCTCCTCGAAATGGATAAAATAGAAATATAACAACTTTATCGATTCACCTATATTTTCATCGAGCAAGATATTTTGGGGACGAAAATTGTAGATAATCTTTCCAGCGGATTGAGAGTAATAGAAAAACTATATGTCATTAAAAAACCGCCATTAAATAAAACGATTGAAAACATAGTTTATTTTAGAAGATTTGTGAAGTCTAAAAACGGTTAGCCGTAGGGCATTTTTAACCAATTGCACAAAATGAGTATAATATACTCTTTTCCCGTTTTATAAGATGTTGCAGTGAGTTTTAGAGTGTATAACGTGTCACGTCATGAGCAAAGTAAGAAACACGACCTATAGAAGTTGTTCATAAAATAAAAATTAATAAAGTTTGAGTTATTGAGACAATTCAAAAAGAGATAAGGTCAGTTCATTGAACTGGGGTATTACGTATTTTGTTGCGCTGGGGTGCGTTGGCTTACGCCCAACGTAACGCGTTAGAGCGCTGGGGAAATTTTCTTCCTAACGCGTTGAGGAAAGTGTTCACTAAATCGTATTTAAAACAGGACTTGGCGACAAGTGTTGCCGAAACCACCCAAAAACATGTTCTTTGGGGATCAAAAAAATAGTCGCTAAAGTACCCTTCAGCAGTTCAGCAATTTTTTCAATCAATATTATGTACTGTAGCCTACAGTCTGTAGGTACGTGATGAAATCTGGAGAAGCCCCCTTCCTGGACGTTCATTATTTCTAAATTGTGTTTCTTACTCTTACTAATAGTGGTAAATATGCTGTCCCTAGAGATAAATCGAAAAAGATCGTGAAATGGTATGTGGGGTTTATTCTGTTTCTTTTCCTACTTGGAAGCTTTACGGCTGGGTTCTATGCTATTATGGCGTTTGCGTGCATCGACCTGGCCCTCGGAGTTAAATCTACTAGAAACCTAAAGATTCAATTTCGACTGAGGGTTAATCCAGAGCTTAATTACACTTTAATTTCAAGGAATCGGAAAACAAAATTATGGTTGACAGAAAAATTAACTTCAGATATTGTTTGCTTAGAATCCGACTATGGGTTGCATTTTGACGGGCCGTGCTTGGATTATGGTTTTAAATGGATTTTCACTTAGTACGTAGGCGTAAACCCTGAAAAGGGTTATTTCCAATGAAAATTGTTATTTCAAAACAAACCGTTATTTCAAATGGTTAACTGGTAAATATCACTCGAATAAGGAGCCTATGATGAGTTTTCTCAGAAAAAATGACACATTTGATTGGTCAAGCTATACAAATTTGACCAACTTGATGGTAATCACTCATGGCTGGCATGATTCAGCGGACGCCAGCTGGATTCTAGAAACAGAAAGTTTTATGCTTTCTACACTAAAATGGGCCATTATTTCGGTCGACTGGACGGAAGAAGCAAACCACTTTAATTATCTAGTTTCGGCCCGGGCCGCTAGAGCCATTGCGCAAGAATCTGCCGAAATTGGGGTTCAGAATTAAAAAATAGATTTTTTGATGAATGGTTGAAAACAGGTCAAAGTTTTAGATGTTAAGGCTAGCTTTTTAAACGAACTCGGTTTACAATACATAGATACTGGTGTGGGTCGCCAGTTTGTCACCCAGCTCGACACGGGTCTTACAATAGATAAGCCCTAGTACTGGTTTTAACCTACAAGCGAAATTTGCTCGGTGACACTTTTTTGCTCACTCCAGTAATGTATTTAAACAGCAATCCCTTAGTCTCAATGTTTTCCCGATTAGGGTCGTTTTAGTTCTTAAACATTGATGTTCTAGCTCTTACTGTCTCACAGTAAATAGAAAACAAAACTTTACTAAACACTAGCCGAATTGATTAATTCTCCTGAAATAATTGGCACAAAACCGACATGTGCAACAGTAAATTTCGAGCCCTAAATAAAGTCATTGGCAGACTCGTCAAATCAAAGGTCTTCGATCCGACATTAATTCATCTAGTCGGCCATTCACTCGGTGCTCAACTGTTAGCTTTTGCGGCAAAAGATCTCCAGATCATAACGTTAGTTTTAAAATATTTCAAATAAAAAAGTACAATGTACGTACAATATAAACAATGTCTGTCAATTAAAATTTCTGCCGTTGATTGCAATGATTACAAATGTAACTTTCAATTTTGAGCAGTATTGCCAAAATTCAAATACACAGTCTGTTGGCTCTCAGACTGTTGCGCTTTGAGTAATATCCATATGTTAACGCTTTTTTTTTATATCACCGCGACAGTCTGAGCTCCAGTTGGAGCCTCAAATACACGTCATATGTATTTCATAAATTATTGTTGAAAGTTTGGTTCTTTTGATCAAGCTATTAAAATATTAATTTAGAGGAACAAAATTAGGAAGATTGACCGCTCTCGACCCGGCAGGACCATTCTTTGACAATTGCCATTCGGCTGGCCGTCTCGACAAATCGGACGCACTCTATGTTGATTCAGTCCATACAGATATGGGGGTGTTTCCGTCTCAGGGAATGCGGAATTTTGTTTCGGACGCTGATTTTGTCGTCAATGGAGGCCATAAACAACCAGGATGTTCTTCCCATGCTTGTAATCACCAGAGGGCGACACAAGTCTGGACAAGAAATGGAATTAAGAGATATTTGTGAGAAGCTCGTTTCTGGGAAATTTTATTTCAGTAAGGACATGAATACCCCCTGAGCTGTTATCTCGCCGGTTTCTCCATGCAATCGGTAATCCTGGTGCTTTTCGACACAAACATATTGATTGAATATAAAAATTTGAATATAGAGCCCAAATTTCCCTTCATACATGTATCTGCTATTAGCTTAAAGCTACTCGATTAAGTTATCTGATTTTGATCGTTTATTTTTTCATAGACTAATTCCTCTAAAGTTCGTTTTATCAATCGTGCAATGTTTGTGCATGCAATTCGTCTGCAGCGATAAAATACTGTGGCAATTGTATCAACTCCAATGCAATCGGCCTCAATTCTAGGTTACCCAGCCAGCCAGAAATATACTGTATTCGTTCCGCTGCCAAAAGTCCGGTTTAAAATTACAGAAACAGAAAAAAACAGAAGTAAATAATAGCGATACTACAGTATTACATTTTTGTACCGATATTTTATCTTCAGACTGACATTTTCCAACACTTTTACACTGTGTTGATTTCGGAATTATAAACTACAGTCTCTAGATGAGCGATTTATATACAGTTATTATGGATACTTTTCTATAAAAAAATTATTTTAAAAAATTTAGGCGTAAAGGTCATACCGTATGGCCCATACGGTATGGGCCATACGGTATGGCAGCTAATAAAATACCAAAAATTTTATAGAATGCGACGATAATCAAATATGCTTAGAGCTTTTCCGATGTAGTCTAAAATTAAAAAAAAATCTAATAGTAGTTTTTTTTTCTCGAAAAATTTTTTTTTGTGAAAAATACCATAAAAACCATCACAGAACCTTGGTTTAAAACATAGTTTTAAACCCTTGTTTGAAGCCCGTTCACCTACGAATGTCTCACAAACTGCTGACTTTAAGTTTTACATCGCAAATACTATTGTACAGTCTGTATAGTCTTATAATAAACGCCGTTTAACATTGTTTCAGGAGTCTTGAG
>SCLG01000562.1:42743-59279 GCA_004367875.1 Oikopleura albicans | reverse complement strand
AATAAGTTTATTTGACGTTTCAATGCGAAAGTAAGATTTGTTCTTTTGAAGCGTTTTCACAGCCTAGATTCATGGGCATCTTAAATGGAATAACAGTCCGGACATATTTAATTCGTAATGGGCCATTAGTAAAGGTCAATTTTCAGAAATGTTTGAAAGAGACGGACGTTTTCAAAGGCTTAATTGCAAGTTGCCCAAAAAAATTTTCTTAGAAAAACCGCTGTCCCATTAGTAATGGCACATTAGTAATGGCCCATTACTAATGGGACAGCGGTTTTTCTAAGAAATTTTTTTTGGGGCAACTTGCAATTAAGCCGTTGAAAACGTCCGTCTCTTTCAAACATTTCTGAAAATTGACCTTCGGAAGAACAGGCGTTTGAACAACGTGTTCAGAATTTCATCGGAAAAATTTTTTTTCCGAAAGACAGCGGTGCCGAAAACAGTGTGTGCAAAAATGGTTTATGAAAAGTTCGGGTAATTAAACCCACTAAATGCCTCGTTTATGGAAATAAGGGTCGTTTATGTATGCAACGCTTCATATGATTTCATTTTATGTGAAATACAGTCCCTGTACTCGTTACGTGGCACGGAAACGGCGCCCACAAAAGCACGCAGCATCTTTTACCGTTCGAGAAGATTGGCCCTTTGACTGACAGTCGACGGTAGGGAATAGACTTTTCTTGATTTCGATTTCTGACCTTAATTAGACGTGAATTCGTCGGGTAAAAGCACCAATAAAACGTCACAATTGCTACATTTACGACAAGGTGAATTGATTCCTCGTCTGATTCGACGCAAGATATTGATTCAGATGAATAACGATCCCCTGACTCACCATTCGTTTTATGATGTTCTAATCGTTTATTTCTTTCATATTTTTACCTCTCCCGATTTTCAACGATCATAATCGAACACAAAAAAAAAATGACAAACGAATTTTCTAGTAGATGGCGGGGACCAGAAACCTTGTAAATGTTAATTGAAGTTGCCGACATTAGCTTCAATACTCCTTTTTTACTGCATAAACAAAATCATTATAAATTACCTTTTAAGGGTAAGATAATAATTCCTGAAGATATAATTCACAAAATTTAAATTGTCATCGTCAATTTTCATCCTAAGAATTTCCATAACGTAACTCCGACAGGCCGCAGACCGGCACATTCGATTTTTTTCTTACCCTACCGTTCATTTTTTCCACGGGTCAACATAGGCCGAATGCCGGGTTTGACACGAGCACGAAAAAACAGGGCATTTAAAAAAACCGGGTATGCCCGTGTGCCGGGTCAAAGACTGGTCAAAAGCCGGGTCTGACCCGCGAAAAAAAGTTGTACCTCTACCCTACCCGCGGGAAAGCCATTTCTTGAAAATAGGGAAAAACGGTTATTCATGTGCCACGCTGAGTAGTACGAGTATACTCAACCCCACAGCTGACTTATTTTGGAAACTTGAATATTCCTGAATTTAAGGTCAACTGGCTATTAGTCAACTGGTTTCAAGTGATTCACCAAAAATCTACCAGACAAAAAAAATGGCTGCTAAAGCTGGCTGCACAATACGTGTGGAATATGAATATTGAATTAATAAGCCTTCTGTTTGTCTCGTTATCGTAATTATCCCATTGATATTCGTTATGCATGCCTTGGCTGACTAATTTAAAAAAAACGCATTCTTTTTTTTATTAAAATGCATCCTTTTTTGCATCCTCTCGCTTGCCAAATCGCGAAACAGCTGTCACTTGGCAAGGTGCAATGAAACAAAGAATTGATTTTGATCTTGATTGAAAGCGCTAAACCGATCGGCACAACTGCCTCTTAAAATTAAGAAATCAGATTAGTATTAAGTTCAGGGAAACATACTTTTAACACGTGATTTGACCTTGGAGGCTCGTTATTTTGCAGATGGTCCCGTTCGTGCCGTAATTTCACGTTCGCTTTTCATAATAAAGTCAGAAGATAACGGCGCAGGGGGTGAAAACAGACTTCAAAAAATTTAACAAACCCCCTGGTTTTCAAGCTATTTTATACGTTTCACCTAAAACATAGCAAAAATACATTTTAGAAGTTTATCTTATATACAAATTACATTCAACTACAAACTATTAATTTTTTTTATCTTGATTTGAAGCGCATAAATTATGGGACAATTGACAGTTCGATATGCAAAAAAAAACAGATCCATGGCTGAATTTTGAACTCTTTTTATGTAAAACGTTTTGCATTTGATTTTTATGCAAAATACAAAAAATGGGTGGACTTTCGCATAAAATATTTTTTTTAGCTCGATGTTGTGTTATGTCTTTTTAGTTCGGTATATTTTTGGTATGAAAAACAACTGGTAATTAGTGATGTGTTATTGGGTTAAAATCGAGTTGTGATATAAAATCTTTTACCCGACTTTGGTAGGGTACGGTAATAGAAAAAAAATTTTGGGGAAAGGTAGCATTTTGGCTGATCCAGAAAAATCAAAAATAACCGAGCAAAAACCGGTAATTTTTTTGCGATTTTTACTGTTAAGAACCGGTAGTTTTTGAGATTTTTACTGTTAAGAACCGGTTATTTTTTGAAAATTATATCAAACTCGGACTACTACCGGTCCAAACCGGTAAAACGCAAGACTCTGTCGAAATTTCTATTTCGCTGAATTCTCTATTCAAAACTGTACAAATGAGTGCAATTTCATGTTCTTATCAGTTTGCACTTTTAATTTGAAACTCAGTTGTAACACCCTAATGGTAACCGATATTTTGGTCGGTCATTCTACTTACCCGCAGTGGTCGAACTCGTTTGTGATACATTCCGCTGAATCCTGGAAGGGTCGGGCAATTTATTTGTGATTTTTGACCATCTCGCACAATAATCCTTCCAGGTTCCGTTCAAGGCCATTGCTTTACTTATTAGGGTAAGATTGGCAATAAGAATGGTAATTGGGAGTCAAAGTCTCCAACATTTTCACCGCTCAATTCCCAAGTTGTCAAGTTGTCAAGTGCGGACGCATGGGATTACGACACCTTACAGCGCATTAATTCCCCCGTTTTTTTTTGCTGCCGAAATCCCGATCGATTAATCGAAAACAATATCATTGTGTTCTAAATGAGAATCTTGTCAGTTTTAAACTTCTATTCTTAATATTTACTTTTTCGAAGTTTTTTTGTACTATTATGGTTACTAATGTACTTGTTTGTTCTTGGACTATTGAACTATCAATTTAATTTGTAACTGAGAGTTATTGTGGCGAAAACTAACGAAAGTTTTAATTTATTTTGAATTAGAGGAATTAAGTTTTTTGTCGCGTTAACTTAACGCGGTCAAGATACGAAGCAGAAAATGAAATAAGTGTTGGGTTTTCGGAAAAAAAAACGACAAGCCCATAGACTATGAGTCATAGTTAATGATAGAAGATAATATAATAAAAAAAATGGCTCGAAAAAACTGGAAAGCATTTTTTTGATATTCCTAAACAGCAAGTAATTTTTAAATCCGACAAATAATATTTTTTTTTTCATTTTAATTATTAAAGTAAATGGAACCAATCAAATTAGGGCCTTTAGGGTTTAAGAATATGAAACAATCGAGCCTTAGAAAAGTATCGGCCATAAAACTTAGATATTACAGTCCTTACTCTCAATACGGACACACTCAATAAGGACGCTTTCTTCCAATACGGACGCTTTTTGTGGAAAAGTGTCCCCAGAACAGTCGAAAAATGGACACTTCATGACAATTGACCCCAATACGGACGCTATTTTCGAGAATTAAAAACGTCTGGAAGTAAGGACTGTAGTTTTTTGAATTTTCCCTGTACAAAAAATTCAATTTTTTTCTTGTACATTAAAATTAACGACGAGTATAATTCACAGATTATTTTGTAAAATTCAGAGTTCAAGTCATTGTTTTTTGCATGTTATTAAAAAATTGAGCACCTATGGAAAAGCTACAGTAGATGGCGCATGAGAGTTCCGAGCGTCAATTGTCCCTGAGCCAACATGCTGCCGCAAAAACGCGCTGACGCCGTGCTACCCCCCTCAACGCGCGACCTGGGTTTTATAAAAGCACCGCCTGACGCTGAGTCAAACACACCAATATTTATGTTTTTATCACATTTATCACAAAACACGAGCAGAGAGACCAAATGATAGAGCAACCCCGAATAAAAAAAGTAACGAAAAATAGAGAGATTTTCTTTTGTGTTTCACGAATCTTGAGAGAAAGAGAGAGAGAGAGAGAAGATCTTTGTTATTATTCATTTTGAAGCAGAAGTGGCCATTATTTGAAAACATTTCCTTTATCTATTTACATAACCATTTGGAGTACAAAACCAATCCGGCATTTAAATGCGAATTTGAGTAAGAAAGAGAATTTTAAAATGATATTTAATTTTTTTAATGATAATTCGGGTAATGAAAAGATATATAATTTTAAAAGGTATGATTTATAACTCATAAATTATGAGGATTTAATATTAAAAAAGGACTCGAAAAAAGGTTTTAATTTTTTGGTCAAAATAGCCAATACCTCGAAACTACGTTTTCGAAAATTTTCCGGTCATTTAACAATTACAATATAATTTATGTAATTCAAAAAAAAAAAAAATGAGGATTCCATATCGTTTTTTTTGTAGTCTTCTGTAATTATTATTTTTTTTAAATACGATTCATAAGTTGATTCATTGATTCGTCAACGAAGACAAAAAATTAAAATGATTTATCGACCACAATTAATTGTGCGTCACCAAAAAAAAAAAATTGGTCACAATTACGCTTTTTTCCCCCTACAAGATAAATATCCATCTCGTATCGTCGGCATGACACGTCAATATATTCGAAATGACTCACGTACTTGTTTTCTTCTTTAGATAAAGAAAAAAAAAATCTGAATCATTCATTTTTTTTTGTCTTTTTTTTCAGCAAGTCAATGAGAAAAAAACTATAGTGTCGTTGCTTAGAGAAATGGGCGAAAGCACACGATGGACAGAAAAATAGAGAGAACAGCTAATTAGGCACAGACATATATTTATTTTTTTCAAAGGCTATACTATATAGTATAGCCGCTATACCCTATACGCTATCGTCGTTTTGCTCTCAGACTGAGGCCAAATCATATAGTATGACTAACGTATTTGTCAATACAAACAAAAAACTGTGGAAAATTGTCAAGGGTTGGGCACAATATTATAACGGAAAATTGTCACAATTTGGCATGGTGATTAGGGACGGTCAACGACGAAATGCCTTATTATTATTACTCTAGATTTTTTAAATAATTTACAAAATTATTTAAACTAGAAATTTTAGAAACTAGAAATTCTAGAAACTAGAAATTCTAGAAACTAGAAATTCTAGAAACTAAAAATTCTAGAAACTAGAAATTCTAGAAACTAGAAATTCTAGAAACTAGAAATTCATATTATATGTATTTTTACAAAATTCCTAATATTATATTGAAATCCCTGGTAATTGGGACTTACTAGTTTACTCGGATTTGTGTATTTTTATATTTGGTTTTTATTAATAAAAAACTAAATTTCCCATAATTTACAACCCTGGTTATAGGGACCGATCTTTCTCAAAGACCTTCAGGTTATTGAATTTTTTTTTTTCGAGTAAGTGTGAGTCATTTTCTCAGTATTTTTAGTATCGTGCGTCAGTCAAGAATTCGCCCAAACTCACGGTATTTTAAGAAGTTTACAATGGAGCCAATCAGATGCCAGAATATGTTTTTAGATGTGACCCATGATTGGTAGAGTAGCAATCATTTCCACGATGCATTTTTAACGATTTTATTGAGAAAATCTTGCACAAAATCAAATTTCAAGGTCAACATTTTTTAGCGTTGATCTAATACCACGAGGAAAATAAAGGATGAAATCTTTAGCATTACACTGATGAACATTTTGAGGCAAACCATTTACTAAATTAGGGGGTTGGTCCGGTTAGGCAGTTAGCCAGCATAGACGTTTTACACGCTTTTTCGATCTGATAAAAAAAACAAGGTTTGGACAAATTAGATCCAATAAAACGGTTGATAAACTTTCGCTGAAAAATAATACTTTTTTTGTAATAAATATAATCATTTGAGTGTGAAAATTTATGATGTTGATTGTACATGGCAGTGCTTATTAGGAATACAGTCCTTTACTTCTTTTTGGGACGTTTTTGGTTCTCGAAAATAGCCTCCGAAAAAGGAGCATCGTCACAAAAGGATCATTATTCTAATAGAATGGCCCCGTTTTGGCCGAAAAAGCGTCCTCAAAAAGGAGTAAGGACTGTACCTAAAACAGTGAAACGAAGAATTTTTCAAAAATATTCTTCAAAATTTTTGGTTTTTTTTTAATTACAGTCCTCGTCCCCGAAACGTCCGTCCCCGAAACGTCCAATTGTACCCGAAACGTCCAGATTTTTTTAAAATTAGTCAATGTACCCGAAACGTCCGTCCCCGAAACGTCCATTTTTTGGACATTTTTCGGACAATTTTGGCCATTTTTTGGACATTTTTGGACGAAACATCCATTTTTTGTCAAAATACTAAGTAAATAAATGGTTGTTTTACTTGGGACAAGGACTCTACTTATATCGAAAGCCATTTAAAACACTGATATAGCAAAAATATGTAATAATGAAGGCTTTTAACGTTAAAAAAGGCCTGATGTACCCGAAACGTCTAGTTGTACCCGAAACGTCCAGGTTTTTTTTGGACGTTTCGGGGACGAGGACTGTAGTTCCATTATGGCAAAATCTGAACAAAATCAACTGATAAATTCACATTTGCATGTTTAGAGCATGTAAGTGCTTTTCGTTAAATCAATTATTAACTATAAAATATTTTTTGCGTGTAATCCAATTTGGATAACCTTTCATGTCGCTTGCGAGTTAATCATAAAGTTAAATCACGTCGCGTGAATAGAGCAAATAAACAATATGAAATTTTCACCAAAACATTGTTTTTTTTTGTGCAAAAAGGACTTATTCATATTTTCCTAATTTTCGATTGACAATTTGTAAACAATAACGTTTTCTGTTATGTCTAAAAAGTTTCAATTTGAAGAGTTTTTAAACAAAAAAAAAATGAGGTTTCTGTTGATTTTTTGTGTTCTTTTGATCAGCGATGAAGGGTAAAGTCAACCAACGCAATTCAACCGTGAATTTGAACAGTCTTGTGATATCCAAAAGTCAACATTTATGTTTGAAAATGAGTTTTTTTAAGTCTAAACATGAAGTAGAATATTATAGGTAATTGAATGCTGCGAAAATTTTCAAAAATCCATATTGGCTACAAATTATAAGGTTCTCCCTATTTAAATTCAAACGGCTTTTGCGTAGTGGTAGAAACAAAGGAGCGGAATTGGTCGATAAGAGCGATTACTCAGTTCGTAGCCAATCAGCGTTAAGTGTTAGCAATATATGATACCAAATATTAAAATAAGAATAAAAACAAGTCTTTCCTATTAGCATTCAGAAACAACATCAATATTTTCATAAAAAAAATGATGTTTGAATTTAAATGACAAGAACCTTAGGCAGCGTTCGGTTTTGCCGGAAGTGAACATAAATGAAATTTCTAGAGTTTCCTATCTGAGAAATTACCTTGCTGACGCCACGATTTTTTTTTTGGTAAAATTGCGTAAATACCGTACGTGAGAGAAAATGTATATTTTATAGTCACAAAAATCTATAAACTGGTATTTACCTTCTCAAATTTTACTGATTTTATTGAAAATTTGTGTTTTTTATGACGTTCAAAAAATTGATGTCATGGTAGAATATTTTCATCTTTTTTTTTTATTCGTACAGATGATCCTTTTCCCAAGACGACCATTTTGTGAAGATTTTGTGGAAGATTTTTTTATTGATTATTATTTTTATATTTCTCTCTATTATTTTATTATGTTATAAAAATTACAGATGATTTTGAATGTGGTTCAAGATAGTTCATGTCAAAAAGATAAAGACCAAAAGTTTTAGTAGGCAGAGATTATTTAAAGACTTTTTTAAAGAGCTACTATTTTTGGACATGTTCTTATGTCACTAATTTTTTTTGGTTACAAATTAGTCAAATTAGTCTTTTTTCTTATCATTTAACCTGTTTTTCCTATGGTTTTCCTCGCCAGCTTTGTAGAGTTAAAAAGATAAAATTGACAACTTTTTTTAACCCTGGCCCGTACAGAGTGGACGCATTGGGTTTTTCAATCTTGAATAACTACTGACCAAAGCATTTTTAGATCCCCGAATTTTAACCGGTATATTTGACTATGTGTTTATTTTTATTTAAGAGTTATTTTAGATTGAAAGTTGCTCGATAAGGCAAGCGTGACGTCTGCGTGACCAATAGTACACAATCTGTACATTTCTAGAGCTTTTGAAGTATTAACCCTGGACCGTACGCAAAGTACTACTGCGGGACCGTACAGCGGTAACACATGTGTTACCATAATCAAAACGCTTGCCGTTTGAATACTAGTCGTGCAATTTTGAATTTTTTTTTTTTGTAAACAATACATCAATCCTTGGAGATAATTAAAATATAAGTTAGCGATTCTTTCATTTATCGGGTATTTTGATAAAGAGCGTTATATGACCGGCGTTTGATCAAAATGGAGTTTTTTTTATTCTTTTGTTTTCCCTTGATAAACCGCGGGGTATTTTTAAATGAGATTTTATCTGATATGAAGTACACATGTTTGGCTTGATTTGACATCAAAAACACATTTTACCAATCTGCATAGTATGTATCACACCGCAATATGTCAACCCATATGGGTCAAATTTCTGGTCAAACAGGTGAGGTCGCATAAAGTTTCTCTTTGGTACCTTTAAATTGTATTTCTTTTTAATTCCATACAAATCTAATATCAAAATTGAATGAAAATTATAATTCAAATCATTTAAGTACAAACAATCCTTATAGAAAGAGCCCTATATTTTCTGAAACATGATCCTACTCACTAGCGCCATACGCAAGTCGACCATGTTTTCAAATATTTGTGTGGGTGTTTCGTTTNTTTCTTGTTTCGAATTCAAATTAAAATTTAAAACAAAGTATAAAAAATCGTTTTTTGTTTATAAAAATCAGAGGCTGAGATATTAAGTGAAAACTAGCGATGGTAACACATGTGTTATCGCTGTACGGTCTCGGGTTAAGCTTCTTTAGATATGCCTAGTTCAGATTTATTTTCGATCTAAACATAAATATTAAAAAAGATATAATACTATAAAAATGTACAGTAGGTGGTGATCATAAAATAAAGCTTTTTTGACAGGATTTTAGCCACGGTTTAACCGCACACTCCTGATTATCAGAAAGACAAAAAATACTTATTACTGTATTAAACAGTGTGAGGTACCATAACGAGCTTGCCACTTTTCTAATCTTTTTAAAAGTAGTTACCTAATTCAAATACATAATTTGAAAAGCGGTCAGAACGTTAGTTTACCCCATACCAGGGTATTATATTCTTTCCGATATCCAATCATCGGTCATAGTTTGAGAAAATTAATACAGTCCTTACTCATTTATCGGACGTTTTCGGTTCCCGAAAACAGCGTCCGAAAAAGGAGCATCGTCACAAAAAGGACCATTTTCTATTAGAATGGCCCCATTTTGGTCGAAAAGCGTCCGATAAATGAGTAAGGACTGTAATATAACCTATAAAATAGAACTAGTACAAGTTATGAGTGTCCCAGGAAATATTGACCGGACGGCCCGCAGGAGTCGGCCAAAGCTGCGTGTCTTACAACCGCCATCCCTCTCCCACTTGACGAATGCGATTTTTGGCAATTATTAATCCGATTAATGACCTAGTGTGCCATCTTACCATCTAAAAACACTTTTTTATGCATTAAATACTAATTCCAGATAAAAAACTGGTCTTGGTTTCAATACACATTTTTAATTATCCATTGATCACGCTAATCAGTTACTTTTAATGAGGTCCTCGACCACGTGATCAAATCAAATTTGCTCGTTCAAGTCTGCATAGATCGCTCCAATGCTTCAATCGAAGAAAGGAGGAAACGGCCTAAATGAACGTGTGTTAGGAATCACTATCGGAAAAAAAAAACAGGGACAGAAAAAAAAATGTGAAGAGAACAAGTTTTTCATGTTTTGAATTGATCACTGCATACGTGATGCATCTTTAACACCCTCTACTTTCTCGCAAATCGTTTTTTTCTCTTTTTGCCGTTGCATTCAAGTTCAGATAACGGTCCATAGACCGACGCAAAATCGAGGGGGATGGAGAAAAATACGTTTAAAATCTTTCATATATATTCAAATCCAATTTGAATGACACGAGACACGACTCAGAGCAGGAGAGAGAGAGAGAGAGAGAAAAAAAATTGTGAAATCGAGTGCCTATATAGATTTTTTTTTTGCTGAGTTGGGGGCAAACTCCCACCAGTCGCCAGAATATACGAGAAATTATCTTGGGTGGGTACGAATGTTATCCGATAAGCTAGTCGTGGGCCAATAATGTTGCAAAACTGAGAGAATAGTCTTGTTAGGGTTATACTAGACGTTCATTTTTTTTGCTCTGTCGTATGGTATCCGCCGTATAAAACGAGCCAACCATTTTTTGTTTTAAAATCGGCTATAATTGGTCATATATTTAGTTATTTTGGGTACTGTGTGGTTAAGGAAAATAAAATTGATTGTTAATTTATCGCGTTTAATAGGTGCCAGTAAAGTCCCAAACCTAGTATTTCCCCATTTACTGACACCTTACCCGCGAAGTTGATTAAATGTCCAGTTTTTATGTGAACAGTGGAATATACACGTATAATCTTTTTTTTTTCATATTTGTTATTCAACCCTTTTTGGCATTTTATTGTATAACTTTGACCGTAGCATCATACGTCGTGAATCATTCAACCACTTTTGGGTGAATAATTGATGCCGTTTACTTGCCCCGAGGCGTCTTCAAACAAAACAAAAAAATTCTCATTAACCGTAACTATTTAAAATAAAATGCCGACTTTTTGTTGTATTAAATTTGGATATGTAAAGATATTTTAATATTCCGCATTGAATAATTAATCAGATTTATTTTTTGTCCGCAATCGACCGGGTTGGTGTGCAATTAGGAACACGAGAATCAGTATTAGGCAGTGAATGCAAGTTAGCGCCCTGATTAACATTGAACTCAAGTATCAGGACACTTCTTGCCTGCTTCATACTTTTTCATCAATATCGTCGGGTTTAAAAAACGGAAAAAAATATTGCGATTGACTGATTGTTGGAGGAAAAGATTTTCTGGAGTTTTATAGATTTGAATAATTAGAGACGGAAATGTGATTGAGAGAGATAGAGAGAGAGTCCCAAATGACAGCATTCCTAACCGATATAATAATTTATACAACTGATAGATCTGTCGTTTTTCTAAGTGTTATTTTTTTTTTGAAAAAATGTTACCGATTGAGTTTCATGAAAATTGGCCGAGCGTTTCTAGATTGTTTGTAAATTTCTGTATGGGGATATCAGGCGACACAAGTAAGCGACACCCTGAAAAATCACTCGAAGAAATCTACAAACAATCTAGAAAAACTCGGCTTATTTTCATGAAACTCAACCGGTAGCTCTTTTTGAGATTTTTTTTTGAAAAGCTGTTTTTTCTGTAAGAAACCTATTTTAATATTTTTGCTTGATCGTCGCACCCCCTCTAGATCTTGCATCGGTCCGTTTGCCAGTTTGCGTCGTTCTGTAAAGACCCAGTAGGTTTTAAAGCTGGTTTCTAATAAGTTTTATATTTTGACGATTTGAAATGTTGTCCCTTACTTTACTTCACACGATCCAAGCAAAAATCATGTAACTTTTTTGACGGGATGTTGTTGTGCGTCACAACTGTCGACAGTCATTTCGTGTTCGACTTGTAACAGACGCTTATCAAATTGCCATCGACGTCTCGATGTAAAGACGATCGCGAGGCAAATTCATCAGCACCACTTAATTTCAGCCCAATAAACCAATCGAAACTATTCGACACAAAAATTTTTTTTTCTCACATTTCCATCTGTCTGGTTAGTTTTTTTTTTGCCCGAAACCACAAAGCACGCATTTTATTGATTTGAGTGAGATATACGAGACTTACCACCAAATTGTCAGAATAGGAAAATGTCTGGAAACAGATTGTTGCCGACGGTGAAATCAATTTTAAGGACTTTTTATAATATATAGCTCAAGTCAAAATTTGTAATTGAGAGAAATTTGGAGAGTTAAAGTCTTATAAGAGAATACTGATTTATTGAGAACTTCTTATTTATATTTAATGCTAATGTAATTTCAAAAAAAAAAATGCAGCTACTCTGCTACTCGCATGATTTTCTGGCGTTTTTTTTTTGTTTCGTATTTTCTGGATTGAGTATTATGAAATTCGCATGTATGCGGCAGTTTGACCAGTAGAGCGCGAATTTGAAATGCAAAATAGGAAAGAGGGCACACCTTAAACCGCTAGAGGGCATTCCTTGACTCCGAAAAGCATTTTACGGTGAAAAACAATGCTTTCTGGCACCAAAACGTGTCAATTTTTTGTTCAAATTCGTGTAAGTTAACAAACAAAGTGAAATAAGGTCTTAATTTACTTCAAGATTGTTAACTTAATACAAACTATTAACTTACTTGACTTTAGATGTTTTTTTCATAATCGGAAAAAAAATTTATTTACTTGAAGATTTTACTTGTATGTCCGTACGAATGTCCTTAACCCGCTGAGGTATTTATTTGTTCCCGGGTTAAATGTTATTTGCTAAGGGAATGAAACTGTCATACTTTTTTCGTGTTTTTGTGAGTTATTTACTTTTGGGTATCACTTAAGATGACAGGTAAATACTCGCAAAAGAATGAAACCAAAAAAAAGAAACGACGTCGTATAAGGAAGGAAAAAATAAAGAAGTTGATCCAGGTTACTTTCTTTATTTCGCCGGCTATTTGCCGTTTGATTTATTAGCTTCCTATTCCTTCTTTTTTATTTTTATTTTTTCCTTTCAAAAAAAAAGTATTTCAAACAGACAAAAATAAGGAAATTTAACGGAAATAATTTCAAGAAAGTATAACTTTTCGTTTTCCAGATGTTTATTTTTGTTTGTTTACATTTTGAATACTCACCGATAATATTGATAATTTGCGTGTTGCCAACCGGTCATAATCATAAACCGGTTTTTAATAGTGTATGTTTATTTAAACATATTGTTTCATCCGTCCCATAAGACCCTAATGGACCGATTTTGTAGGTCTTTTTATTATCAAAAAAGTATCAGTAGTGCAAGTATCACAATTTTAAATATAATTTCAGATTTTTAGTGTCGAGTTTTTTTTTACTGTCCGTTTAATTGTTCCCGACGGTTAGTAGGTTATTCATTTTTTTCTTGCTAATATTCCTCAAAAACCTTTATGGTCAAATTATAACGTTTGCGATAATATTCGTTTTTTTTTGATGGATTAAGAAATTGTCACAATAAAACCGTATTGTTTATGTTTTCCCTGTGGCGATTTTCCTCCCATTATCACTTCGGGAGACTTATTACATACGCTATTGGAATGTATTGTTTAAAAAAATACAGTCTTTGAAAACTGTAAAACATTATGTTTGCGGAGAAAATTTGATTCACAGTTGGAAATTTTACACGTTTAAAACAAAACAAAAAAAATGGACATGCTAAGGTGTTCTTGACAAGTTTTAAAACTCAGCATTTCTTAGCTATGTCTTATCTGCCCC
This sequence comes from Oikopleura albicans, assembly GCA_004367875.1. Lineage (NCBI taxonomy): Eukaryota > Metazoa > Chordata > Appendicularia > Copelata > Oikopleuridae > Oikopleura > Oikopleura albicans. The sequence goes on along the minus strand of SCLG01000562.1, from coordinate 45,575 downwards.
TTTTGCGATAGATAAATGCTCTCTAGCGCCAAAAATGTCTATTTTTGAGTTTTTGTTTCAACTTTGTGATCTTTTCCATATCTAGAACTTGGAATTGGCCCATCTTAGAAACGCCGGGAATTCCTTTGACAGTAGATTAGAACTTGTAAAATTACGTATAGCCTAATTTTGTTCGATTCTAAAAACAAAATAAAAAACATAGAAAAAGTCGTCAGATGATCATTATATTCTCGCTGTTTCGGGGAATTTTAGCTAGTTGACACTCAGTAATATTTTTTTATCTAAAAATCATAAATTTGTGACTTTTCATACGGAATCTATTACGTGAACGTCACGATTCCAATTTCCCGGTGAAAAAAAAATCATCAAAAGTTTCGACATGATCGAAAGCCCTATCAATCTCCGCTTCACGATCACACGCCATAGAAAACACCAAAAGACGTAAAACTAATATATTATATCTAAATAGTTATTATTCATCTAGAGGATGCGATACGACCAACCCAAATCAACACAAATAAAACGAAAATTTTCCCCTTTTTGTCATCACATAGCGGGCAAACGGAGAGATAAAACTCTTTGCCGTGATTATAATCATTAGACGAGCGTTATTTTTTCTTCCTCAAAAAGACGTTCAAAAAGCGGTTGTTTTTAGAGAATTCGTTTAGAGATGTTTTTTATAAAAAAAAAATGATTTGAATTAATAGCATTTAGCGTTTAATTTGCTGGACATAAAATGCTATCTTTGTGCGAGAGAGAATTCACTTATTGAGTATGGATTTGTACATTTTTTCTCATCTGTTTTGAGGTTTCGTAAAGTTAATGAACTTGGAACAATGGTCTATATTATATAGATCATTTATACTACACAGGGTACGCCGTTATGTTTCACAAAAAATCGAAAAATAGTGAAGCATAATGGCCGAGCGGTAAAAAACTGAAACATAACGGGTGAAACATAACGGCGCACTCTGTGTATATATTCTACTTTTTTCAAATCATAAGTTACAATATCATATTGTCAATAGGCATACTACATTATCTTTTTAGTTTCCTTCCAGCTAAAGCCACTTGGTGTCCCAATTCACAGGAAAGATATATATGGCTGAGCTTGTTAATCAATTGGGACACCGCGTGGATTTAGCGGGAAAATATAAAAAAAATGATAATACGGTATATTTATACTTTTTGAAGTTCAGGTCAATTAACGATTAATACTCGTTTTTACAGAATCTAAATATTGAGAAGTTGCCGTTATCGGGGCTACTACTGCAACTTACAAATTGAGCATTGAATTCTGCGAAATGAGGGCCATAAATGGAAACATGCCGATTTATTGTCATTTTTGGAATTATTAGAAAAAAAAATGACACCAAATTAACGTGAAAACTAATTTGACCCCGAGATGAAATAAAATCATAAAACAGCGGCCGCAAATTAGATATAATTTTTGCACAAATATTAACAAAAAACCACCTATTGTCCGTTAATTGTTCTTTTACTTTGTCGGTCCGAGCTCATATTATTTCGTCTTCTTTATTCAAAAATATCAAAATTCTAAAAAAAAAATAATGTTTTGTCACGTTTTGATTCTCTATTCTTATTTTTTTTTTCTCTGTCCGTCAGCGCCTTTTCTTAAAAAACCGGCGGCAAATTATTCATTCAATGAGCTTTGAGAGATGAGATAGAAATAGAAGAATGTCAAAACCAGAAAAATCTGTTTTGGAAAAAATCATATAGCCTATCATATAGCCGTTAAGAGATATTTAAAATTACAACAATGAGCAATTTACACATGGAAATTTTTACCACTAGAAGGCAGAAAATTTGAAATTTTAACGCAATCGGATCGTTTGCAGTATTTTTTTTTACTTTTGAGGCACACTTTTTCTTCAGCCTAATTTGAGAAAAATTGCAACGAAAATAATGAAACTTGGTAATTTTACAATGATTAATATTTTTTATAATTCTAGAATTTAACCCGCGAACATAACACTAAAATTATTTATTTGTTTTAGTCATTAAAACTTTGTGGTAAATAATGAAAATAGAACAACATTTTGAAATAATTAAAAAAGCTGGATCGAATGGAATAAAAATAGCATGAATTAAGAGTTTCTAGAATACCTGAAAAACAAGGGATACAAACACGTGTTCATTAAGACTTCAGTTGTTGTTTACAAAAATACAACAAAGAGAATGAGTTCAACAACCACCATTTCAGTGCGTATTTTGGCAGTGGGGACAAGTTTAGGCCCTGAGGGCGAATATTTCCGTTTCCGGGCCTAATCCCTCTGCTCGATCACGCCTGTACCAACCGACGAGAGATAAGAGATAATTTGACACAGAAAAATCGACAAAAAAAAAATCGACGATTTGTGAAAAGATTTTTGTTTTATTAGTCGGTGCTGAATGATGAGGCAGTGAGAAATAGTTAGCGCCCTGTTTACCCAAAATTACACTGGTACAGGGTTTAACCTCACTTGCCCCAAAAAACAGCATCACATTCGACGTATCAGATTTTTTTTTTGATCGAAAAATTTCCAGGCAGTGAGAAAGTTGTTAGCGCCCTGAATTGAATACGCCAACGTTCAGGGGTTAATTTCCCTGTCAAAGAAATCGACTTCAAACAATCGACATGTGAATTTCGAAAAATATTTTAGGATTTACGAAATTTTGAGTCCTCGTTCTTCATTTTAGCATAATTTTCATTTAGATTCAATAATAACTAGCTTTCAAAATTGATCAGGCTTTCCCAAAAATTATTTTGTTAACTCCCAGGTGGAAGTGTGTGCATATATGCACACGACTTGTTTTTTCGTCGATTAAGAT
>SCLG01000562.1:0-16998 GCA_004367875.1 Oikopleura albicans | reverse complement strand
CCGACCGATAATGGGGAGTGAAATTATGACTAGAAAGATAACGGAATTATAAGTTTTGATCTAAGGATTTTGTCTCATTAAAGTCAGTCAAAATTAAGTGAATAATCATATTTGTAAATAAGACAACTTCCAGTGACGATCAACGGATGCTCACTTTGTGTGTTTATCAAAAGGGGAAAATCGGGTATCGCATTGCTTGCGTACTTATTGGCTAGTGCAATTTTAACTCTATGCTAATTGGCTATAAAGAATTGTAATGGCAAAATTGATAGCAGAGAAAACAAAATTTTTGTTCACGCGATCTTGCATTGTTTAAAAATATGATTATTAGTCTTTTTTGAACTCTCTGCTCATTGGCAATCGGCTTTACTTTTATTTAATTCTTTGTCTCGCTTTAGAGATCCGAACCTTACTTGACCGAGACTTATGAATCATTAGTATAAGATAATTCAATGTTTCAGATGTTTTGTGATTGAAACTGACAGAATAGGCCTAATATAAAAACGATAAGGTTGAATTATATTATACACATGTTATCACGTTTTTTGTTAAACAAATATAGGTTGATTGTGAATCCGTCATTTGGAACACCGACCCGTGTTTGGGCTGCCCTTATTTGGCGACCTCTGTCTATAATATTTTGTGATTCACATTCTCCAAACTAATATAAAACAATTTCTGTGCCTCGTTAATTAAAAATTCATCTTAAGGGGGTCAACGTATTACCCGACATATCCCATAATTGCTTTTAGCGAGTTTTATATCACTAAAATATTTAGGCGAGCCTCACCTGGCCTCGCCTGGCGAGGTCTTTAATATCCGAGGTTTATGTTTAATTTTCCGAGGTTGGTGTGTATTAAAAAAAAAATCGGCAGGGCCTTATTGATGTCGGTGTTCCCAATTGTGAAAAAAAAATAATCGCAGTTTTTTTCTAGCTACATGCTTATATCATTGATATTCAACTTCAAGGTGAACTTTTCAACCTATTGAAACTTGTATCACCAAAGCAGTGACCTAAAAACGTTACGTTTTTTTTGTTACACACACTGTAACTTTACTAGAATGCTGAACTTTGTTGTATAAAAAGTGACGATAAAAACTTGTTCGGCCAAAAAACACTATTATTATACTGCTTTAGTCTCATGAAAATCGGCTGCGCGTTTCTAGTATACCGTGTCGGCATATTTCAAAATGATATTGGCCAATAGGGGCACCCCATAGCAAGAAAAATGTAGAAAATTTTCATGAGGCTAAACCTGTATAATAAAATAATGTTTATTTGACATCTTAACTCTCAAGAATACCAAGTGTTATATAATCCGTAGGGGACCAGACGCCCTGGCGGATATGTTAAGCCCCAAAAAATAAGTTTCGTTTTATGTTTTATATTGTCCCTCATAAAATTTGACTTGACCCATGTTTCAGCGATTTTCGACTAAGCCCGATTTACAATCATTTTTGGTCCATTTAAGTCTTCTGGTCCAAATTTGAACCATTGTTCCCTGGGAGTTAAAATGAATAGTCATAATAAGTACTAGTTTTATCATTACTACAAAACCAACAATCCCTCCGTAAAAGTATGTGAAAATTATGAGAGATATAGAAGTTAAAAGAAAACGTGAAAGAGGAATGAAAAGACAGAGTTAAGTAAAAAAAGTGCATCAAAAAATTTATTATATAAAAAACTTGGAAATTTGTAGAAAACAGGTGGGTCGTAAGAAATTGTATTTCAACTCTCCTCTTTTTGTCTGAAAAAAAGTGTTGAAATACAAATTCTGACTGTTAAAATGCTTCCCCGTTTTTAAGCTGGCGATTTTTGATAACTAAACAAGCAATTTTAACTCCAATTTAGTATAAGTAAATATTTCAAAAAAATCACAAAATAGTTAAAAAGCGTATTGAATACTGTATTGGAGTTAAACGGTGAAATAAAGTTAACGATACAAACTTGAACTCGTAGTGCAAAAAATGTCCTTATACGCTTTTGAAGTTTGGACTATGTTTCCATCACGGGCTCTGGTCCTATAGCTGAGAAACGGAAACATAATAAACATGATAGAGACTATGTATATATAAGTACGTGGTTTCAGAAACCCTTATAAAAATTTTGACCAAGATTGGCCAAAGGTTCAAAAAACAGAAAAAAAAACGTTATTTTTTAGTTTTTTTGTGGTTAACTTTTAAACGGTTGATAGTAGACACTTCTAAGGTTCACCATGGGATGGTTTACGTAGTGGTTTACCAAATATATTTTAAAATCAAGCAATTTGAAGTACAGAAGGTAGGCCAATTTCGGAACAGTTGCCGGAAAAAGTCCAATTCCGGAACGCTTTTTACTTCAAAAAAGATTTGAAGTCCCATTCCTGAACGAAAAAGTCTAATTCCGGAACGCTTTTTAGTCTAAAACTCCAATTCTGGAACAAAAAGGGAATTTGGCTCAAAATCGCAAAGCGTTCCGGAATTGGCCTACCCCCTGTACTACTAAAATCGGGTCAAAATCTCAGGTGGCTGTCTTATGTATACCTATGTATACTGGGTTGAAAGAAAAATGAATAACGTCAGTACCTAATGGTTTGATGGAAGGATTTAGTAATTAAATAGGTTGTACATTTCTACCGTTAATTGAACTATATATATATATATATCCATGTAATAATAGATCATGGGAATAAACTCCCAAATCTTTCATGTTTATTGTTTCCCTCTGCTATAGTAGAAGAAACGACGCAAACATGAACAGCTGCCAAAATATATGGGACATAAAAGCACAGATTGTATTTCTCAAAGGCTCCATTCATTTGTCAACTGATATACGAATCATTGAGCTACACAATATTGAACCACTTAACCCCAATTATATTTGTTTTTTTGCGTATTAGTAAATGACGGCGGATTATTTCTAACATAAATTGTCATTTGCAATGTTTATTTCTCACCCCTTTACCTAAAAGGCCGTCGTTTATAGAAAATAAAGGACTGATAAAATTCAAGTAGAAACATGTGGCATATCATATGATGCATATGAAGTTTGAGTTGTGGAATATAATTGATTAAAAGTTTTTTCTTGATCTGAGATACCTATGATTATGCTGATTATGAGTCATAATTTATGACAACTCTCTGTTTAACCACCATATTTTTCCGTTTGGAACAAACTTTTCGGAAAAAAATGTTATGGTACATGTGAAATATTATAAAGGGGCTCTCAAATTTTGGCAGTTTCATTCAAATTTGGTGCAAATCGGCACCCTTGTCCCGTGGGAGTTATAACTTTTAATGCCAAATAAAGCTCATTTGATGAATGCATTTTGTTTGTAAACTTTCTATGTAGTTAAAATAACTCCAAGGGTAATCAATAAAGATACATTCCGTTTGTCTATATTATTATTATTTAAAATAAGGACATAAAGATTTTATACCATTTTATTGAAAAGATATGAAAAAGGGTATATTAAAAAAGGTTATACCATTTATACGGTATAGGCTATACCAACGTACAGCGGCAATTTTAAACTGGGTTTTGAGTTATTAAGATTAAATTAAAAGAGTGTTACACTATGAGCACACCAGTCTGTAAAATGTATGTTATTTTTTTTCTCGTGATATTTTTCCAGCTGTTCAATGTTTAACATCTGCTCTTCAAAAAAAAAAACGGAAATTACAAGAAATAAGGTAATGTAACGATGATGATAGAAGGGCGACAATATATATGTACAAGGTTTATGTGAGACTCACAGGCAGCTGCGTTAGCCTTGACGTAATCGGTACGCAGTTCTTACTTGTGATGTTTGACTTTACATGCTTCCAGCTACCGCGTGTGCATTTGACCTTATTAAAACCGCTCGCTACCTGATGGCCAGGTCCACAGTTGATTTTGCACTAAACGTATAAGTTTTATTGTATTTTTCGGAAAATACTGGCCAATTTGATTGAGTGAATTGGTAATAAATTCTGGATTTTGAGCCAAAAGTCTTAGCTGGCCCAAGACCCTTAGCCCAAAAACCTGCGTTATTGGGCTCAGGGTTGTAAAATCACCCTTACGAAACAACCCTACGCACCGTGGGGGCATAGGAGTGCCCGACCCTACGCCGCCCCTACGCAAAAATAGCGTGGTTTTACAACCCAGATTGGGCTTATATATCGCAGTGATTTTCAAACGCGAAAAAATTAAATAATGTTACCACTTTTTGGTAACGTTGCTTGACATCGCGTCTCAGGCCTATTGGGCCTGTCATTGGNCGAAAGGCAAATCACCGTAAGGCGATTTCCTTCTTTTAAAATATTTTTGTATTACAGTCCTCCCCCTCTTAAGTGCCGCAATTAAGGAGAAATATGCATTTCCGCTAAAAAAATTTTTTCGACTTTTAAAATCAGGACGATAATATAAGCCCAATCTGGGTTGTAAAACCACGGACAATTTGTGCTATGACTTCGTTTACCTTTAAGTTATACACAATTAGCGCTTGACTTATTTATAAATACATCGCTCCTCTTGTTAACGAGACACTTTTTGGACTCTGGTGTTGCGTTAAGCCGAATGTGTGTTCTTTTAGAGCTAAGTTATCAGCTAACATAAATAATTGTTAACGTAGCCATTACACGGCTCCTCGCGTTAACGCAACACTAGAGTCCGATTTTTAGTCTAGCTTACGTATCTTGGCTTACTTTTATTAAGTCAAACCAGTACCCTGGCTTAATTTTGATAAGTATAGACTAAATTGAAGGGTCCAGAATGATCTAATAAAAGTTTGGTATTGAATGCTCTTGGGGGTTAAGATCATTTGGCTTGATTATATATATACTTTCGTATTGCGTCCTGACACTTTCACTTTACCTTGCCGTTAAAATATGATATGTTAAACTAACCGAAGTGAATAGAACGCATAAATTCGGTGGTGGCTGTTACTTGAGATGTTCACCGCTTAAAATTGCTTTGGTTTGTAAATATGGAGGGATAAATACTAACATAGCGTGAGGTATAAGAGCATGTTACTTCCCATTTTATGCTTATTTAAAAACAAAACGAACTTTTTTTGTAGCTTTGATGGCAAACTTGTTTATATAGTAAGCACAATTTGGATTCCATAGGGGTTGAAAAAATTAGGAGAAAATAATTTAGATCGGAGATCTAGTCACATTAATCAAAAATCTGTAAAACGATCGACGTGACGCCTTATTTTGAAATTCAAAATTTGAATTCTATTTGAAAAACTAAGCAGTCATGATGACAGTGGTCCACTAGTTGGCGTATCTACTAATTCCTATGAATTAATAAAATTCGTCGGGAATGAAATGGCGCCTAAGAAAATTCCCCGAAAAAAATCGAGGGTTTTTTTCCTTGAATCAAGGACCTTGATTCTTCAGGAAACTTTCCACACCCAAATCGAGACCCGAACGGCACATAATTTTTATAGCACTAGTCGCCTGGAGAGTCTTCGGATCTCAAAAAAAGGGATGAAAACGGGGTCAAAATTTCCGTCGTGATCTACGCCCTCCCATTGACCGCGTACGAAGTTTCAGCCAAAATTTTTCCGGGTTCCTTTAATTTTCTTTCTATATTATAGTCTAACTCATGTAATTTTTAAGGTTCCCTAACAGTGAACTTCCCTTCTGTTGCTTATAAATTAAAAAATCATTCCAAGTGTTCACGTTTAGTACCAGTGACTTATTTTCCAAAGTTTAGTAGTGAAAACTTATTAGCGAAATTGTATCTTATTATTGTCCGCTTAAAAAATCTTTTATTTATGAAAATCTTTATTTCCATTCTTAATAACCCAAATTATAAATGCTTATAGTATTGATCTAATGTTGCGCTAGTAAACCATATCATAAACCATTTTCATATTTGTCTGTTATCAAAAATTCGTTTTCAACGAATTAGAGATCAAATGGGTTCACGTCATATGACCTACTTAACTACTTTAGCATCAAGATGCGTCTCGATCAGCATCGCTTAGCCTACCTTGAATTCGACGGAATTCTCGGTCGGATTTGGTGAACGGCCAACTTTTTTCACACACAAGTCAACTTTTGGAAATCCGATCGTGCAATTATCACATTTAAGGGATAAATTAAGGGGCGTATCGTGGCACATTGGTTCGGCTTGGAATGATGTGCCACTTTCGGCAGCATTTTGATATTGCTCCTGTCGTCGAATAATGGTACCGATTGGAATCGTGATATCATCTGCCATGACAATCTCCTGTGAGTTGGCAACTTGCGTAAAACTGCCTTCTATCGGGCTAGGCGGGCGATTATCGGTACTGGTTCGACTGGTTAAATCTTTGCCGCCTAAAATAATATAATTACGACCGGCTTCAGGTTAAATAAGGAAAATTTAAATATTATCGTCTAAAAAGCCGCATAGATCATTAACACCTACCCGGGGCTGCCCTCCGTTTTTAATCTCTTGTTGCGCGCCCAACAAATACCATGTATATGTTTAATGGGCACCGTCTGAATTGGTCTCTTTTCTTTTGTGATGAAAGGGTAATCCGCCGAAAATGCTCCATTTCTGGCCAATGAGAATGCGAAAAAATTTCGTCGGATTAACCTTTCGCCACAAATGACAAAAGACCGATTCAGACCGTGCCGTACGATCATATATGATATATAATTTTGTTCGTATCTTATTCTTCAGTTTTGCTTTTTTTTCAAGATAATCTTTGAAATCTTCTGACAAAAAGAGGTCAGCTCATAATCAAAGAGTGTCTGTATTAAAATATCTTTTTTGAAGGACGTGTGTTAAACGGCACGAAGTCAGTGTTGAAGGTCAATGAGTCTACATGTTCAAAATGTACCTATTCAAGAAAGTATATTTTGAACTAAATTAGGATCGCAAATTCGGAATATGATCACACCTCAATCGTATAGGGTTTGGTCGGCAACGATAAAAAGATGAGCTTAGTTGCAACCGGTCGATAGGAAATGCATTTTGTTAAATACCGCATTTAGGAGGATGGGTCAAATACTTAACCAAACAATGACCAATTTTTCTAAGGAAAATGTATCATACGAATTGTAGGTTACTAAGCATCCGAAACGGTGCTAGTGCAATAAGATGATCTTTTTTTTACTATGAACGGCATGCTTTCTATTTTCGGTGATACAAGCCCTAACACCGCTTTAAAAATCTGTAAACTCATTCCAAATAGGAGCACGGGCTGATCTCAGATTTTCTTTCAATAAAAAAACTTAAACTGTTATGACCAAATTTTAGTGATTTGAAATGATGTAAACCAAAAGTCTTTCTGGGAGGGTTTCCTAATTTTTTATCATATACAACTCTGTGGTCAGCCCTTTCCACTAAAATGCAAGTCTGACTTAGGTATGTGTAAAGGTATTCGTAATACCGTATGTNTTTACCGGTGTTATAAAAAACCCGGTTTCGAATGGATTTTCGAAATAAACGTTAGATTCGACATCAACTCGAACCAGCCAGCTACCGTAAAAAGCGTACACTACTGTTCGCTCGTAGTTTTAATTAGTGTTAAATCTGCATATAGCGCTTCGAAAAAAAACTGAATCTTACTTGATATCTGGGGCTTAAACAATAATTCCCAAAGTTTATGTGCGACGGCGTTTGTCATATCACTCAGACTATTGTAATCGTATTTCGAGCCCGATTGTTGTGTTGGTTTTTTTGTTGTCATTATCATTCCACCATTCCAGATTGGTGGGGGTGGGGGTGGCGTTCCGAAATTAAATCCCGAATATCGTTGAGTTCGCGTTCTAACCGCCGTTTGAGTTCTATAACGGTTGGTCACTCTTGTGGTTGATCTTGTGGTTGACCTCGTGGTCGGTCGCCGCGTGGTCAGTCGCCGCGTGGTTGATTTCGTCGTTCGTTCTGTGGTTGGTCGAGTCGTTGTTTTCCTTGGCATGGTTCTGGTCATCAATTTTGAGGTTGTCGTTTTTTTCAACGTTGTCGACATAGTCGTTGTCGAACGGGCTGTTGTCGATCGAGTGGTTGACCGATGATATTGCGATTCAGCTTCATGGGTGCTGTCACTTGGCTGGATATAGATGCTCTGCTGAAATCGCTTTTGATTTTCTTCTTTTCTTCTTTTGGCTTCTTGACGCGCTCGCTAGATAATGACATTAATAAAATATACGGTCTAAATTAATCCGCGCAGTAAATTTTGCCCCTCCCAAAATGGGGAACAAATTCCGTTCTATGTATTAAAGGGTTAAACAGACATCTATTTGGCCTTACAACGGGTTGTAAATGTAAATTGGGGGAACTCGCTGCTAGCGTTTGTAATATTGTTCAACCAATTCACTTTCATTCACATTGGACGTTATTAATTTCGAATTTTACAAATAAAAAATAATGCTCAGACCATAGTGTATAAGATAGTAATACAGATAAACAATTTCAACAAAAAATACTTTTTGTACGTATTAAAATAACTATTAACGTTTTGTGAAAAAAAAAATGTTTAGAAATTAAGCACTGTGAATAAAAAAATGTTTAATAGTACTAGTGCTCACTATACGCCACCAATGTAAAAGTTGTACGATCAGCAAAAATAAAATAGTAAACTAAGATCATGTTTGCTATTTTAGATAATCTATCTGATAATTTATCAAATTCGCGTAATGCTAACATTATCTCATTCTAAACTTTAGTTCATCAACTCTGTTCGTCGAAAAAATGACGAAAAACGTCCGAACTTTCGAATATTGGGTATTTTTCGTAATAACGTTACGTCAATAATTTTACTTTGGTTATGTAATACCGAGACGCCCGTCAGTGTTGACTAGGTGGCGGCATGGCGACAACAGATAGAAGCAGCCCAGGAGTAGAAGTGGTGATGTTTTTTTGCCATAGAAAAATTAAAATGGATTTATTTCATACCATTTTTTGCAAAAAACATATTAAGAGTTATCGTCAAACACATTTTTAGAGATTGAAACACATTAGAACGCGGAGCTAGTTTCTGATATAACCCGTAGTTTCTCGCAGTGTCAGAACGGCGCCATACACTGCGTGACAAATAGTTCATGACAACCGAGGACGTTACAAACGTACATCAGCACAAAATTTAAGCAAGAAAAAACTTCTGATGATGAGTCAGACGGTGGTCCGTTAAAAATGCATAATTTAATTAATTCTGNTTCTTTGGACCTTATTGAGTACTATACAAAAACAAATTCAGAAAAAAATCATAAAATAATATCAGATTTTTAGGAAATTAAATGGGTGATTTTTTTCATTTAGGAATTTTATCGAATTTTTTGGACGGTATTTTTTTCTAGAAACTTCTCAATAATGAACTTGTTTGTGCTTCATTATTGTAGTAGAACCTGAACTAATTCATAAAACAAATAAAAGTTTTACTAAAATCTAGTTTTCAAGTTTTTGATTTTTATTTGTAAACAACTCTATAGACCGGTCCTTAAGTGCGGCACTTAAGAGCGCGAGGACTGTAATACAAAAATAATTTAAAAGAAGGAAATCGTTTTACGGTGATTTGCTTTTTGGTGGTTGGCCGAGCACGCTCAAAAAAGACCAATGACAGGCCAGAAAGGCCTCAGACGCGCTGACAAGCAACGTTACCAAAAAGTGGTAACACTATTCATTTTTTTCGCGTTTGAAAATCGATACAGTGCCATTAAACCCTGTCGGGACCACTCCGTGATATACAAGTCGTTAACGTACGAGTTAAACGATACAAATAGCTCTGTCAGCAATAGAAGTGTCTTATATTATAATCGTTAAAACAATAGTCTCTCAGTCGAACAAAAAGGGTCTATTAAAATGTTGTTGGGATATGAATTAATCCCCCATGAGTTTGGATTATGGCTCTGATACGAAATGGATCAAGCTCGCTAATCTACCCCAGATCTGCGTTACCCACTAGGTATAGAATTTGTACGATAATTCATAATTTTCGTCTTATGCAAATCCTGCACAATGAATCATAACATTGAGTTTTTACTTTTTGTTGAAAGTGCTTTGCCTAGATCAACGCTTTTTATATTCTAGTTAAGACGCAGAATAAATCATGGACATTATAAATATAAATTATGGTCTATAATGACAAAATAAGGGTCAAGTAAATACAGTGTAGAAAAACTGAATATGTTTCAAAAATTTTGAAAGGTTCATGTTCATAACTTTATACATTCCGTTCCTACTCAAACTAACACTGAGATAGAAAATAACTACTAGTTTAATTAATTGAAATAAAATCAAAATATTACTTTTAAGGAAAATTTTTTACCAGCCATTAAATGACGGGAATCTTAGTTTTAATTTAAGTAATAGTGTCGCTACATATACAAATTAATAGTAATTAAATATTATAATTAATTAAAGAGGAAGGTGGTACAGGGGGCGGGCTTGATAAGGGACAGCCTGAGAAGGGACGCTTGTGCTATTTAAGGGACGGTTGTGCTTTTAAGGGGACGCTTTTCTGCCAAAATAAAAAAAGGTCCAAATAAGGGACGAAAAGTGCCAAATACGGGACGCTTTTTTGGTAAAATTGTAACAGGTGCTAAATACGGGACGATTTTTTTGATCGAAGAAAAAAAGTGCTAAATACGGGACGGTTTTAACACACACAACTTCACGGTCAAAATAGTTTGAGAAAGTTAAAAGTTGTATGTTAGTTGTCCGAGTTCTGCCAATTGTCGCAAACCGTCCCTTATCAAGCCCTCCCCCTGTATATGGAAATTCATGTTATAAGGGCACCGACTAAATTGGTCACATGTCTACTTCGTCGATGGTAGACTTCGTCTCTTTTTTGAGACAAATTCTACCTTATCCTCTTTAGCGGTTTTTCGAAGTCGACTTTCTTCTTGTTAGCATTTATTCATTCTTGCCTTTATCCGTGTTTGCCTTTCTTCACTTTCTCCTTTTTTCCTATTCCACTTTCGACGAAAAATCTATCATCGTTTTCCACCTCGACTATTTCGAAATTGATAAAGAAAAAAATGCCTACTTGAAAACATCAAAATTTTTTGTCTCAATGACGGCAATAATTTGTGACGTAATTTTCAATAAAAAACAAGGTGTGGAAAAATAAAATTGGATAACACAAAAACACTACACCAGGTGCGCCGTTATCTGGCCAGCCGTTATCTGGCCGGAATTCCCGCTCGTTCCTTTATCTGGCGGGAATTTTAAGGAAAAATTTTCCAACTACTCCGCCTACGCGCTGTGCCGTTATCTAGCCGGAAATTTTCAAGAAAAAAATTTTATGCTCTTTTTGTGTATTGTTTTATTAGCTTTTACTTATTAAAACTTTTTTTGATTTTATTAAAATTAATCCAACCACTTTGTTCACTCGTTGGTTTATTCGGTCACTTTTTCCCAAAAAAGATGATATTAAGACCTACTTATAAGGTATTTATAATTCAATTAGCGGAAGTTTAACAATTCAAATTGTTGGCCCGAACGTTAAAAATATTTGCTATTTNGGCTTCCCAGGTGACTCCGATGTTGTGAGATATTGTATTGATGTTGTCATTTCAGTTGTTTCAAACTCGGTAGTTGCTGTTGTCATTTCGGTTGTTTCGGCAATGGTTGTTTCAGCTTGAGTCGACTCGAATATTGGCTCAATCACTTTACTGGCAACGTATTTGGAGCCGCCATAAACGCTTCCAAGAAAATCTGACATTTGATTTTGATTAAAAAGATTATTGACCATTTCATCTTTGTCCCCGAATCCTAATTTTTGGGCTTTTTTGTTTTGTGCTCGTTCATTTCTGATTCGAATACGCTCGGCCCTCTAAATTATTAACATTGATTAGTATAAGACCTGATTAATCATTATTATTATTATTGGTTTTATTGATCCCAACTGTTGCTTATTCGTCAAAGAGAATAACAATGTACAGAAAAAACGAACAGAAAGAAAATAAAAAAATGTAAAACTTTGTGTTTTGTTTTGTAAATTCATATAAAGATAACGTAGACTCTACGTCGTAGAGTAATTTATTTCTTTTTTTTTGCCTAGGATTTTGCGTGTTCACTCTAGTAGTAATATCACGTGTCTCTACTGCGAGAGTCTCATTGGCTTGTCTCCCTGCCTCCTATCTCGTTTATTGATGTGAGTGTTAGGGTTTCGACGCCAAAATATTTTTTCAACTACATATTTTTCAATTCATATTTTTCAAGACATATTTGTCAAAGCATATTTTCGCGTTTCTGAGTGCTGTTCATTTTAAGGTTTTATTTCTAAATTAATTTCTTATATTGAGTGAAAGAGATTTTTCCTAAATTCTCAAAAACGGACCATAGTTTTGACCACTGTTGCGAAAACAATTACTAGACAATAAAGAAAAATCTTAGGTAGCAATTATTGGTAGATTATAGTAACTTCAGGTGATGAAATTGCACGACTACTCTTGGTTATATCTAAGGAACACCAAGAAAGTACTAACGTTTTATGATCAATTCAATATGGGTTCTAATGAGTTTTTAAGCGACCTTGCGTTAACCCAAGCAATTTTTTTTTATAATAACGATTAATCGCGATTACGTTTTAACAATTTTGTAGTACCGGGAACCACTTTATAATGAATAACTTCCAAATTCTGTTATTTTATTAAGTGTATAGCATAAATGTATTAAGTATAGCATAAATGTATTAAGTTTCATTTTCTGGCAAATCTAAATATTTTTCGGACTAGACAAATTAAAAAAAAAATAAGAAATAGCATGAAAATGTTTAGTTGGAGAAATCTCTGGTGCAGGACGTATTCGCGGTAGACCATTTCCGCCAACGAATCTGTCTTTCCATGAGTAAATTTTGTTAGATGATAAATAATACATTTTGAGGCTCAGGGTCTATGGACTCACTTCATTAACTCCTAATAATTACATCATGTATTGAGTCAACTGACTGAAAACAAAACATTCATAAAATAAAAGTTCATCGAAAAAATCATAAAAATACATGATTTGAAACATTTTTGTATCAAAAAAGACCATACGACCTTATAGTGCTTTATATGTCAAACCTTATAACCAATCCCCGAACAGAATAGTATTTAATAGTTTCTATTAAATGGTCCCTTAATCAAATGGTCTCTTGTTTTTTTGTATAGGGTGAGTTGGGAAGAAACTCGGCACAACCTGATTTGGAAATGAAAAGGCAAATTTGACTATCTAGAAGTCGATTTTTATTTGGCTTCATGTTGGTAGTAACTTTAAATGTAATTAATGTAAACTCTAAAAAATGTATTTCATATTTGTTCGGGGAATTACCGCAAATGATTATTTATATTGGTTAATCAGGAGTAAATTCTCCCAAAACTACCGCGAGTTTTTCCTCGACCTCCGTATCAATCCTTTCATTGCCAATTATTTTTTTAAACAAATTGTTAATTATAGCGTTGTTTGGCCTAAATTTCTGTAAAATACGGTCATTTAATAATAAGGTTATTTAATAAGGTCATTTAACCCTGGACCGTATGCAAAGTACTACTCCGGGACCGTACAGCGGGTACACATGTGTACCTATAATTTAAACGCTTGCCGTTTGAATACTAGTGATAACATTTTGAATTTTTTTTCTTTCGAATTCAAATTCAAATTTAAAATTAAGTATGAAAAATCGTTTTTTTAATAACAATTAGAGGCTGAGATAGTTAGTGAAAACTAGCGATGGGTACACATGTGTACCCGCTGTACGGTCTCGGGTTAAATAGCAATTTTACCATGGCCAGTGGTCTTAGACAAGAAGTAGTATTTCTTTGTCAGAGAGTCTTACTCAGAGCCTCTTATTTACGATAAAAGACCTCTTATGAAATCTGAAATAGTGTCTCTTATAAGAGTAATTATCTCTGATATGGGTAGTTGTCTCTTATTTGGGTACCTGCCTGTTATATGCTAATCAGTTTTTCGTTGCGTATCCATATTTATCGCTTGTCATTTAAATTTTATGACATAAAAAATTACGTTTAAAAAAGTTCTCGCATTTAGGTAGTTGTACGTAAATTTAGAATTTACGCCTTGGTGTCATTTATTTGGGTGGGTTACTGTACTTAAAAAACTTGTCTAGTTGAAATGGATTTGACAAATTTTGTAGAATGAGGACTTCTAATCTTTTTTTTTGGCATATATTCGTTATAATAAAGAACCGACTTTGGGTTTCAGACTAAGATATTTTTTTTGGTGAATTTAAAATATTTTTTATCAGAAAATTGTTCAGCAGATATCACGAGTCAAATTTCATTGGTATGAAACATGTTTTTACAAAATCCTGAATTTCTGTCACGCGGAATATTTAATGAAAAAAATGTCTGAAATATGTCAGCGTTTTATATCACAAATTTTTTACGGATAATATTTTTCAAAATATCACCTGTAAAATTTTTGATGAAAATGAATTTTGTTTTCAGCCCAATCGGTCTTATGATAAAATTGATAATAAACTAAATCGCACTATGTAGGTAAATATGCCAGCGTATATCCCCACTGGAAATTGTCATATTTTTTAACAATGATATATGACAATTGAATTTTATATTTGTGTTGGAATACATGATGGCATATTTTAGCATAATTTTACTTTTTTTTCGTTGTAGGAATACAAACTGTATTTTTCGCGAGTAAGATACAAATATTTCGCGAAAAAAGAATAATTATGCAGTAAAATTATTTTTATCAACCCAATAATTTTACCGACCATAAAATTACTCAGCGTTATTGGTTAATTTTTAATTTTTTCTCGATAAAAAATAAACACAAAAAAAGTGTTGTGCTTAAAAGTTTAAACCTTTAAACGAACAAAAATCTAACGAAACCGTTAGATATATTCATACATAACTTATGTAATATAAAATTTTATACTTAAGATGTATAAATTATAGTGACGTACCCTTTGTTCTTTGGTAATTTTGTATCTTCTTCCATCAACAAAAGCGGCAATCAAAATGAAGCAGAAAACTCTCATATTTTAATTTATCTGTCTCAGTTTATAAATGTTTTTTTTGTTTCTTGATGATCCAAAATTTTTGTTATTTTGTTTTACAATTTGTATTTGTTTTATGTTGGTTGTAAAAATATAGTATTTTTTTGTTGTTTTGGTGTATCTAAAATTTTTCGATATTATGGATGTGGTGCAGGGAGCAATGACAGAGAGCGGGGAGGTGTAATGGTGGCGTTGCGCGGGGCAGCACAAATAAAAAAACCTGAAATCAAATATCGTATCGTCGCATCATTTACGCAAATATTTACTGTCGGAATAATTTCATCGTGAAATAGTACCTCAATTTAAATTTGACTGTAAATATTTTTTAGCAATTCCAAAAATAGGGATCAATAATTAAAACAGTGGAAGGTGACAGAAAGGGAAAAACGATCGAAACTTTGACTCGAAAGTTGTTATTTCACCATTTTTTCAGTCATATTGATTTTATTAACAATCAGGGGAACCAAAATAAAAGGACCTTCAGAGGGCACTTGTGTGACTGAGAGGACTCGAAAAGGGCATAAATAATGGTCAGAATTACCTTAAAATTTTGCTATAAAACATATAAAATCATAAATTTTTTTGTTGCACATTTGTCACCCTGGGCGTTAGCATTGACGTGAATATACTTTATTGTTACTTCAGTCTTTTTGTATCAAAATACACGCGGCATCTGAATCCATTAGAAAGATATAATATCTAATAGACACTGTAGAACACGTATATTATACAGCCTCTTCTATCTTTTCAGTAGATTGGGACACCGCGTGGATTTCGCTACAAAAAGACTGAAGTAACAATGTGTTTTTCTGGTGTGAGTTGGGTCATACAAGGGCGAGTTTAGTTTACTGAAGGAAGCAAACTCAGTCTGATTTTTTTTTCTTGCGACTATAGCAAAAAAGTATATAATCCTTTTCATCAATTGAGACAAACGTTTTTCAACTGAAAATATATGCTGCGGGGTGCACACGATTAAAATCATCTGGCGCGCTTAAATCGCGCGATGTGTTCTTTCTGTTTCGTTACAAACACTAAGTTATTATCGCGTCAAGACTATGCAAAGATTTGACTGTAGTAAAATGCACCTGAGTAAAATTATGTTTATTGCTGAAAACCTATGGTAATTGCTTGGCTGCAATTGTAGTACCGCATTAACCGTCTGCCAATCGTTATTTATTAATTTCAAGAATACCGGATTTGAGGTGAGAAAACGCATGTGTAATGTGTCGTCGCCAAAAAGTTACTCATAAGTGGGATGGCCCCAAAAATTGCACGGGTGCTTTCAAACAAATATTCTTATCTGTCAATTCAACATTTTTTTTTATTCGCCTATTCCCTAACACATTTTGAACAAATTTTAACATTCGATGGTTTATGATTGTTTCATTTTATTAATTATTTATTGATAAGCAAATTGGTATCGTTATTAATAATCAACAAATTATTATGGCGCCTCCAACCTTATTGTCCGCGTAACAAAAAAGGAAGAA
Organism: Oikopleura albicans; assembly: GCA_004367875.1. Lineage (NCBI taxonomy): Eukaryota > Metazoa > Chordata > Appendicularia > Copelata > Oikopleuridae > Oikopleura > Oikopleura albicans. Next base: position 584 of record SCLG01000562.1, on the reverse strand, counting down.
ATTGTATTTGTTTTTTCGCGTTGCTATGGCAACGTGGCCAATAAGAATTGGCAGCGCGAGACAATTAAGGTGTTACGCGGTCAATTTTATTTACTGGTGTGGGTCCTCAGTTTGTCACCGAGCTCCACGCGGGTCTTACCATAGATAAGACCGAGTACTGTTTTAAACATACAAGCCAAATTTCCTTGGTGACACTTTTTTGCTCACACCAGTATAATAAATGATTAACTTATAATCAGTATAACTCATCGCATATCAGCTACACGATTATACACGTTGCTTCAATTTCCCAAATATAGGACTAAATTTCGATAATTTGACCACATGGTGGTGTGAAACCTACAACTATGGCGTAACTCGTGTAACAAATAGTAAAATTACTTAAAGTCATCCTTCAGGAACGTCAGAAATATATATATATATTTTTTTTGGGGGAGGGGTTCATGTTAAAAAATACTAGCTTTTTCATTTGATCGCGATGATTCATGCAAGTCATTCCAGGTGAGTGTTTAAATAATAACTTAAAACGAAAGTGATATAAACCTATGGTAGTAGTATTGTTCGATGTTTTGACTTACGAACGA
>SCLG01000561.1:12065-63666 GCA_004367875.1 Oikopleura albicans | reverse complement strand
CCTTAAAAGGGCGTTTTTTGGGATAATGTTTCCAAATAGATTCATATTCTAGAAAATTGCGTTTTCCAAAAAAATGTATTTTTTCGGCACCTAGAAGTTAAATATCGGGGATGGCCTAAAGAGTTTTTCATCAGTTAATCAAGGGCTATACGGTAGTGAGTCTATTTTATTTCCATTTGAGCTATTTAAAAAAATTATTAATTTCTCCGTGGGCACCCTAGAGACGCTCTTTTCGAGAATAAAAAGCTCCAGGGAGACCATAGGTATAGTCTGAAATGAAATTTCCATTACTGAAATAAAATTAATATAAATATAGGTGTACCAACCGATGCTTCAACGATACATTGAAAAGTACAGTATTGAGCCACCGCGGTCCCCAATTAGGGAGTTGCTCGAGATGGAACCGGAAACGGCTAAATTTTCAACCCCCGAAAAACGCGCGGACGGAAAATATAGAGTGACGGTCGAGGTCGCCCACCACGGAAAATTCTGCGGGGCTGGACGGAACCAAAAGTCGGCCAAGGCATCGGCTGCCCGGGCTGCTTTGGCTTATTTGAAAAAGAAAGCGGCGGAAATTGAAGACGGAATTGAAGATTGAAAAAAAACTAGTGTTTGTGCCGAAAGAGCCCAGAAAAGTTGAAAACCCAAATTTAAAGCTGTGTAGGTTTTTCTTCAAGTTTATTTATTATTCCAAGTTCACTAGTTCACCTGAAAGGCAACAAAAGAAAATAAATGATTATTCGCGAAAGCCACTTATTGTTAAATACAGGGGGTCTTGTTATAAAGTAACAAGGTGTGACCGTTACAAGGTCAAGTCATCTTTTTGCACTAAGGTCAAGTCATTTTTTTTTCTTGCACTAAGGTCAAGTAAATTTTTTGTGAAGCATGTTTTTTGGGAAAGAAATCATGTCTTTTTACGTTTTTTTTTGGATGAAGACATTTTTTGACAATAAGGTCAAATCAAAAACATGCTTTCCGAGGAAAAAATCTTTAAAACCATGTCTTTTTACGATTTTTTTTGTCTTTAAACTGTCGGCTGATTACCCTTGCTCCATAAAATACATTATCCGGATCCCGACGGTGCCATTTTTACATCAAAATATCGGCGAAAAACCCTATTACAAATTGGCGTTTTTTTTTGTCCAAGTTTAACTGTTTATGAATGCGTACCAAGTCTGTATAATAGTCGTGTACAAAACCCCAAAATTTGAATTTTTAATTATTTTAAGAATGGGATATTTATGATGGGAAGTAATTCGTATAATATGAAATATGACTGGCATTTGCAAAGTCGCGTCGACCACCAAAAACGGCATGATATGTATTTGTCGACACTTTCAGAGCAAAATCGAATAAGGCGCCAGGCAGAGCAAGAAAAAAATGACGAGGCGGCGGCGCGAAAAAAAGAACTCGAGCGCGGCTTTTCCGCATATGTAAATGGCGCGCATTCGGAAAAAAAACGCGTTGAATCGAGAGGGCAAAGTCGCGCCGTCAGTCGCATCGATTTGTCACCCGAAAAATCAAATAATGATGGAAATGATGAAAATCATAGCTTCGGGTTGAAATTTACCTTAGTGCGTGAAAATTTATTTCCAATAATATGGAATTATTTTAAAATTTGTGTCATGTGGCCCAGTAGGGAACTTAACTTTCAGGGGGAAGGAGTTTTTGGGAACCCGTGTATATAAACACGCACTAAAAAAATTCACAATAATTCAAAAAAACTGGTAAAGCCAAGTTGTAGAGCTCTTCAAACTACGTCGATCTGACTATTCAGAAATTGATTTGGGCCACAAGGGCCCCTAGACTCTAGGGCCTAGAGAGCTGTTTGAAATCTCCAACCTACGCAAAAAAAAATACCGTCAATGTAATTTGTTCGAAAAGTTGAGTTGGGGGGTCAGCAATACCCGTTTGGCCTACGGGGCCTCCATATGCCTTAAATCGCCGAAAAAAAACAAGTTGTGTGTCTATATACACGCAGTTTCCCTTGGGAGTGAACGGCCAGGGCAACATAACAGGTTAGGGGGGTTGTGTTTTTCCAACCAATAATTCACCAAAAATTTCCGTATCCGATTTTGAAGGGCTCATCGAAAGAGTTGGGTGGACAGCGATGTGTTACGGGGTGAAGAGTTACCGGACTTTGTCCCACGGGATGTCCGACATGAAACTTATTCCGCCGATTTTGACGAATCAGACATTGACGATGACCTTATAGCCGAAAGTATTAACTGTAATTCATCGTCTTCGTCTATCTCGGAGCAAACTGGGAATATTTCCATTTCGAACAGTAATAATAATTCATCTTTTCAAATTCCAAAATTGTCTCCTCCGCAGTCTCGATCTCAACGAAAAAAATGGACAATGTCCTCAACAGACGCTCCCTTTCGCCAATTTTCCGATTCTAAGGTAGCTTTTTTAGATTGTCAAAAAAAGCGCGTCTAAAGTGGCCCCATGTAGTGATTCCCATATATTGATAAATATTTTCGCATATAGGGGGTCTGGGAACTTTTCCAACACTGGTCAAGTCATTTTTTTTTTGCACTAAGCTCAAGTCATTTTTTTTTCAAGATAAATCATGTCTTTTCTTTTTTTGGGTGTAAATTTAGAAGTCGACAAATACGTTTAGAACGCCACGGGTAAAACACGGGTAATAATTTTTTTATAGAAATCATGTCTTTTTTCACTTTTTTTGGGAAAAGACCTGCCCCCCTCGTTGGCCGTATTTTTTGGGCATTTTTAAAAAACATTTAAAAAATGGTTATAAGGTCAAGTCATTTAGTTGGAGTGCATTTAGGTCAAGTCATTTTTTGGGCTTGAACTTATAACCAGAACCCCTGTAGTGAAAACGGTGAATAGAGAGGTGGTTATAACGTCTGTTGGTGCGGTACAAAAAAACCAAATGTAATTTTTTCTACACTTAGGCCACTCTAGCGCCACTTTTTGGTGATGTCTTAAAAAAGCTACCTAAGCGGCCATCATCGTCCTCATCAAATGGTTCTAGTAGTAAAGGGGAAACGAGTGATAGGGTGTCCACGGGTCAAATGTTGCGAAAACTCAATCGGGGTCGACGAGCTAAAAACTGGAATTTGGAAGAAAGCTGGAACCTTATCGACACTTTTGAAAAAAATAACAAAGGAAGAACTTCGATGATTTTCGACGATGATGACGAAGATAGCTGGAGCTCAAAACCGGAAGTTATAATTGAGGTTTTTTTTGTTTTTTACCCGAAATTTACATAGTACGGCTGGGACAATTGTAGAAATATTAAATTTGAGCAAAAACATCCTATTTTCTTTACACACTTTAGAGAGGTCGTTTTTCCTTTACCACGATAAAAAATTCAAAAAAATATTACGGAAATATGAGAGGAGATATAGCTGAAAGTTTTTTTTTTTCTAACTTAAACCAAAAGGTTGGGGCTTTTAGTGAGGCAAGACGAAAAGTCCTAGTCAAAACCGGAAAAACCAGAAATTACCGGCCAAAGTACAAAAATGCCGGTTTCTCGAGGAACCCTCGGTAGATTATTTTTTCTAATTCAGGCCAGGTGACTCATTTTTGACAAAGAACTTTGACCGGTAATTTCCGGTCTTTCCGGTTTTGACTCTAGGAGTTTTCGTCTTGCCTCACTAAAAGCTCCAACATTTTGCTTAAAGTTGCAAAAAAAAAAATTCAGCTATACCTACTGTTATATTTCCGTAATATTTTTTTGAATTTTGTATCGTGCTAAAAGAAAAACGACCAGAGCTATTTTAATAATCGTTTTCTCGAACTTGTGGTTTATTTTTTTTGTACAGGGGTTTGCGAATAAGGCCCCGCTCCCATAAATTATAGAAAATCCTTACCTTCAGATTAAAGTATATTTTGAGGAAACTTATATTTATAGTCGTTCTCTCAGACGGCACTATCTTCACACGCGATATTTCTTATCCAATAAAATACGCCGCGTTAAATCGAAATCTCAATTTTTCTAGTTTTTTTTCGTATTTGTTGAAGCGAAAAATGCTAACTTTTTTATTTGATCCGAAACAATTGTTTTAAAGATTTTGGCCATTTTAGAAGCTTTTTGGTCGTTAATAATTTAGGTCGAAAAATCACGTGACTAACTTTTTCTTCGTAGAATTTTAAAACATTACCTTTCGACCATGACAAAATGATGCTTGCCATAAAGTCACAACCAACAACATTTTTATAATGGTAAAATAAATAAAACGTTCAAAATAAAAAAAAAAACTTTCAAAAAGCGTTACAGGGGGGTTGGTTATAAGGTCAGCCATTTGTGCCGTTATAAGGTCAAGTGAGTTTTTTACAGGCACTAAGGTCAAGTGGGTTTTTTGAGTAGCATGCTTTTTCGGAAAAAAATCTTTACAATCATGTCTTTTTACGTTTTTTTACATGAAGAGTCTTCATTGAAGACCATATTTTTTTTATAAAACTCATTTTTTTTACACTTTTTTCTATAATCATGCCTATTTCAATTTTTTCCTAGCCCTAAGGCCTTATTATGAAAAAAAAAATTCAAGTTGGTTATAAGGTCAAGTCAGTTTTTTCAAAGTACATTAAGGTCAGATCAGTTTTTTAGACCTTGACCTTATAACCAACCCCTGTAATTATTAAACTTTCACATCGGTAACATACTGGGGTACTTGGTGTATACTTTTTGTGGACATCAAATCGTTATCGATATTCGAATATTTTACTTTTGACCTTTTCAATGCAAAATTGACGCTTTTTTAATACAAAATTCTAAAAAAATATGTTTCTGGTGTGATATTTACTTTTTAGCAACACGATGAATTGGAAGATGTTGAATCTGACTTGTTCGAATCTGTTATTCCAATTCTACCGAGAGGTCAAATAATTGAACTTGAGATTATATCGACCTGGGGTGACCCCAATTACGTTGGTCTAAATGGTATCGAATTTTGGGATCAACGCGGCAAGGTATGTATTTTTAAAAGACGTCCAAATTGGACTAAAGGGGGGTTGGTTATAAGGTCAAGTCAGTTTTTTTTTGCATTAAGGTCAAGTCACTTTTTTGAGTAGCATGCGTTTTAGGAAAAACCTTTAAAATCATACAGGGGGTCTGGTTATAAGGTCACAAGGTGTGACCGTTAGAAGGTCAAGTCATTTTTTTGTGAAATATGTGTTTGGAAAAAATCTTTGAAATCATGTCTTTTTTGGCGGAACTGTTAATTTATGGAGGTAGTGCGTAGGCGGCAAAACTGAATGTTACTTTAACAGGTAGGTAGTGTATTTAATATCCTTAACAATAAACGCCCGTGAATGTTGCACGTATTGGAGTAACGGTTTTATTTGTTTTAGCTCGTTAACCCGTCGCGTATCACGAGTGATGATTTATTGGAAAATCCACTTGATCCGCGTTCTTCTTTCCAAAATCTAAACGACGGGAATTATTGCACAAAAGACGATATGCATTCGTGGCTGAGTGAAGTTCAAGGCGAAAAAAGACCAAAATTGAAACTTTATTTTCCAAAATCCCAAACATTTTCTCTTATTCGGATTTGGAACTACAATCGAAATCGCGTCCATGCCAATCGAGGGGTCAGAAATCTTAATATACGTCTGGACAATAAAGTGAGTGTTAATAAAGTGAACTCCCACGGAGAGAACGGTATAAAAAATTTCAATGGTTCAACTATAGATTTTCTCTGAATCTACCGAGGTGGTTTTTTAGCCCCCCCCCCAAAAAAAAATTGGAGCTATTCCGGGAAAACCATGACCGGTTTTTGCCGCCATTTCGGCTAAAATTTTATTGTAACTAACAGGGGGGTCTGGCTATAAGGTCACAAGGTGTGACCGTTATAACTTATAAGGTCAAGCCATCTTTTTTGCAAGTGGTAAGGTCAAGCCATCTTTTTTCTTGCACTAAAGTCAAGTCAATGTTTTTGTGAAGCATGTTTTTTGGGAAAAATCTTTCAAATCATGTCTTTTTACGCTTTTTTTGAATGAAAACCTCAAAAACTGTTTATAGTAATGGAATTTTGTTAACATAATGGAGTAGCGCGTTTGGCTTAAAGATTCAAAATCGAAGTTAATAAAATTCGAAATAGTGTTAACATAACGGAATTTTGTTAAGATAACGGGTTATCATAAATGTCTTGTATGTGTCTACCGGTTTTAATAATTTAATTTATTTAGTTAATATTTTGTGGAGAAATTACATGTGCTTCGGGAACAGTTAACTCTTGTCTACCTTGGGGCGACAACATTCTGTTCACAACCGATGATGAAATTCTAGAAAAAATCGCTGAAAATGATACTTTATATGCTGAAATTACGCAACACTCAGATGACTAGAATTGTGATATATTTTTTATATTTTATCAAACATATTTTTGTATTCTTTCAAATGGCTCTTTTCTGTAATTATAAGAAAAAACATATGCAAAAAATCGCGGTTTTTAAATGTTTGATTATTTTAGAATGGCGGAGGTGCACTATTTAGGCGAAATATCGTCGGCGTACGGGTTTCCGGAAAATAAAATATGTGTTCGGTTTAAAATAAAACATGGCTCTGGATGGAAACTCATATCTGGGTAGGTTCTCAGTACAGGGGGTCTGGTTATCAGGTCACAAGGTCAAGTCAAATCTTTAAAATCATGTCTTTTTACGTTTTTTTTGGACGAAGACCTCCTCTATATTTTTGGTGTGGAAATCATGTCTTTTTACGCGTTTTCCTATAAAATCATGTCTTTTTGAACTTTTTTCAGCACGTAAGGTCTTATGGTGAATTTTTTTTTTCAAATGGTTATAAGGTCAAGTCACTTTTTTCAAAGTGAATTAAGGTCAAGTCAGTTTTTTTGGATCTGACTTTATAACCAGACACCTTTGTACTCACATTTTTATAATTTAGGTCATTTATGACCATTTATACTAAGTTGCTTTTATCACAAATTATTATATGAATGAAACTTTCTAGAATACGTGAAGGTCAAACTCAAACAGATTGGCCACAAGATGACGAGGAAGCGCATTTAAATCATCTCATCGATTTGCATTTCGGTGCCAGAGGCATTCAGGTACAAATTTCCGTGATTTTTTTTTTATATTTTACTTAACTCGCAGGCGGAAGTATGTGCATATATGCACACGGCTTGGTGTTTCGTCGATTTAAGGCATAAGGAGTCCCGTAGGGCAGAGTTGGTATTGCTGACCCCCCTCAACTTTGCGAGAAAATTACATTGGCGTTATTTTTGTTGCGTAGGTTGGATATTTCAAACAGCCCTCTGGGGGTCCCTGGTGGCCCAAATCAATTTCTTAACAGTCAGATCGACGTAGTTTGACGAGCTCTACAACTTGGCTTTACCAGTTTTACCAGAATTATTGCGAATTGTTAAGTGTCTGCATAAATTTCCCCCTAGGGGTTATCAAAAAGTCCTTCCCCTGAGAGTTAAAAGTGTTTATGGGCCTGGTTTTATATGTTTAAAAATCACATGTTTTTTTGGAAATATCACACCTTATCTAAAAAAAAGTGTTTAGGGTTGGCCACAAGTGCTGATTGAAGTGTATTTGGTGGATAACAGTGGGCGACGTGTACTTTATGGATATGGGACTTCAGTTTTGCCAATCTCGGCGGGATACGAGGAAATTGAAATTGGAACATGGCGTCCCTCTGATCAATCTCTTAGGGGTAAACTGCGCAGTTGGTTATTAGATGTTTCCCCAGAACTGCAGGAACCCGAATCAGTCATAGCGTCGGCAACTCAGCAAAGGTACCTAAAATGATTTTGGTCATAAGGTTTTGGGGTGTTCAGTCATAAGGTATAAAATCGAAACTGTCCGTCAAATCATCTTTATTTGGAACGAAATATAAAGGAACGTCTTTCGAAAAGCTCTACACAGGATGCGCCTTTAACTGGCCAACCGTTAACCGGCCGGTTTTTGGAAAAAATAGTGGCCGGTTAACGGCGCATCATGTGTATATAGTACAAAAAATCTTTAAAATCATGTCTTTTTACGTTTTGTTTGGATTAGACCCCACACTTTTTCTATAAAATCATGTCTTTTTGATCTTTTTCCTAGCACTTTAGTGACCTTAAGGTCTTATTGTGTAAAAAAAAACTCAGGTTGCTTATAAGGTCAAGTCAGTTTTTTCAAAGTGCATTAAGGTCAGATCAGTTTTTTAGACCTTGACTTTACAACCGACCCTCCTTGTACTGTTTTTTTGACCTTTTTGGTTCGACCTTATAACCAATATATTTTGCATATGCATATTATAATCCTTATTTCAGACAAAAGATGCCTGCCGAAGCGATGGGATTTGTTCGACTAAAACTTTACACAATTTTGCGAAATTTTGAAAAATATGGAGTCGAAACGTGACCGCTCAATTTTCTACCTCAACCCATTTTGTTTTCCATTTTTTGTTTTGTTTATTTTTGTATTTTGAATTGCTTTATTTTCTAACAAACGTTTATTTCTTACGCAAATGGTTATGGGTCTGATTTTTTAGAAAATTATGGACGACCTTGATAACGAAAATTGGAAGGCCGCCATCACGGAAACCCACGTGGAAAATTCTTTAATGCAAAATATGGTATTTGATTACTTGGTGACTGAAGGATACCATGAGGTGGCGGCATTGTTCAAAGCTGATGTTGCAAAAAGTGGCTTTAAGACCCAGCTACCCGAAATTGAGCTAAACGAACCGGCGAAAATTCGAAAACAGGTAATATGTCGGTTTTAAATGTAAAAAAGGTTTATTTTATAGGTGGTTATAAGTTTTTTTGTTTGTTTTTGAAGTATGTTTTTTAGGAAAAATCTTCAAAATCATGTCTTTTTACACTTTTTTTTTGGATGAAGACCTCCCCCTGGCACATTTTCATATAACAGAAATCATGTCTTTTTTACACTTTTTTTTCTGTAAAATGATGTTAAAAAATTCCAAATATGTTTAAAAATGGTTATATGGTAAAGTCAGTTTTTAGGCTTGACCTTACCCCCTTGTAATAACAATTTAAGTTTGATTATCTGCAAGCTTCCTATGTCTATAGTGTTAAAAGAAATTGCGAACAATTTCCTTATACGACAAGTGATTATTATACTTATAATCAAACTTAAATTGTTATTACAGGGGGGTTGATTATAACTTATAACCAAGGTTTGACCTTATAACCCAGGCTTGACCTTATAACTTATACAACCTAAAAACTTATACAGCCTAAAAAATGACTTGACCTCATTGAGGCCTCAATGCACTCTAAACAACTGACTTGACGTTATAACCATTTTTTAAACATGTTTGGAATTTTTTTTTTTTTTTGAAAAAAATAATGATTTTACAGAAAAAATAAGCTTAAAAAAGACATGATCTCTGTTATAGGATAATAGTATAATCCTTATACTAAAAACAGTCGTATACCCCAATAGGGACGTTTTTAATTCTAGAAAGTAGATTTTCCATCGCCGATAGACCATCGGGTTAAAGCGTCCCTGTTGGGTGTCAAGACTGTATTCTATCTAAATATTTTATTTGTTCTAGATTCGTGATGCAATTCTAAAAGGCGATATCAAATTGGCCGAATCGGTTATAAATCGAAATTATCCGGAATTGTTGGACGACAATCACCTTCTTCATTTTTATCTCCAAATTCAACATTTAATCGAATTAATTCGAGAATCAAAAGTGGATGAGGCGGTCGCGTTTGCCCAAGAGGATATTGTCGAAAAGGGCGACTACCCAGAATGTCTACCAGATCTAGAACGCGCCATGGGACTACTTGCATTCCAGGATCCAAATAAATGCCCCTTTTCGGATTTATTGCAGCCAGGCTTTAGATTAAAGGTTTTATTTTTTTCCGGAAAGTTTTTTGTTTGTTTGGAAGCGGAAGTACCGATAATTGCCGGTCAAAAAACAAAAAAAAAATGAGATTTTTCATCGAACCTCCCCCGGGGTGTTCGAAAAAAGTCAAAAAAAAACGTACTCAAGGTAGTAGGGACTGTACTATTTTTTAAACTAGGATGTGAACCATACATAAATGGTCAAACACGTTTGGGAGTTAAGGTCATATAAAAAATCGATGACCTACGGTTCGCCACCTAGTTGTAACTAGGGTGCCTGCAAGAGCATTATATTTCAAAAGATCAGAAAGGCCTCCCTCCTTAAATTCGAGAAAATTCGAAAAACCTGAAAAATCGTATTTTTGGATTTTTTTTTTGTGACTTTCAACATCAAAATTTTAATATTTTTTGATCGTGAACCTACTAGAAGTATATATCACCGTAATCAGTGAATCGAGCTCTTTCTTTAGGACCCATGTTCAGCAAAATAAAATTTTTGAAAAATTTTCGACCCACCCCAAATTTTCGAAAAATTGTTTTTTTTTACGATTTACGTTGAATTTTTAGGTGTGGAGTCGTGTTAATGAGGCAATTTTAAATTGTGAACAAGAAACAAGTCAAACAAAGCTTTCGGCATCTCTGAAGTATCTGATGTGGAGTGAGAAGCAGTTACAAGATCGAAAGATTCATTTTTATCGCATGGAAAATCTCACAGATTAAAAATTCCCCGTAACTGAACCCTTCTTGCAATGTTTTATTTTTTTCTGTATATTATTCAAAGTGAAACTTGAACCTTCGAGCCAAAAATATTTGTCGGTCCCTTAGCAAGTAAAAGCCGGTCAAAATAATAATTTTTAGGGCACCACGGTTTTCGGGGAAGACTTTCCTCAAAAAAAGTTTATTGAGAAAGCACCATTTCTCTACAGGGGGTCTGGTTATAAGGTCACAAGGCGCGACCGTTATAGAGACAAATCAGTTTTTTATGTAGTTTTGTTCTATAAAATCATGTCTTTTTAACTTTTTTTCGAACACCCTAAGGACCGGTCATAGGAGTTGTTTATAAAGTCAACGGTGTAGAAAAACGCTAGCGGAAGCGTTCAGAAGGTTTTATGGATACCATAAGTTATGGAGAGAATTTTTTTAGTGGTTGAAATTTTTTAGATGGTTATAAGGTCAAGTTTTTTTTTGTTGGCTTTACCTTATAACCAGCAGTCGTGTACTCGTAGTCCTTTTGACCCGTTTTCATTCGCAAAGCACGTTATTTCATATTTTCCCTTTATTTAGATATTTATATGATTAATGGCTAACGATGGAGTAGATTTGTCCCGTTTGATCACAGAAACGCGAAAATTGGCGACCGAAAATGCCCAATTCTGTGAAATCCACTCCAAACAAAATGTGGAAATTAAAAAGCTAAAAAATGTGGTCGAGTCCCTCCAGACGAAAAACGAGGCTTTAGTAAAACAACTCCAAAATATCAAGTCTGATCTGACGGGGCGCGCAAAACAGGATCAGCAATTAAAACAGGGCCAGCGCGAAGATAAACGCAAATTACGCGACACCTTAGAAGAATTGCGCGTTGAAACGGAAAACCGGCGCAATATGGAAGAAAAGGTTAAAACTTTGACAGAACAGAAAACCGAATTCGAAGCCAGATTAAAGCTAGGGCTTTCATGAGATTATATTTTCACTATAAATGACGGCCATCAATATCGAGCTGCCTTTGAGATACCGGTATTTTTTTTTACTTTGACCGGTATTTCGGATCCTTTTTCATCAAGCATTATGAAGTCATTTTTTTTCATTTAAAACGTCCTTAACCCCCAAGCACGACCCCCGGACGTTTGTCCGGCCCCGTGTGAAAAAAACGCAAGTTGCAAACGAGTTGTTCGGCTCTGTTAAATGACTTAACATTCAAAACCAACATAGAATAATCAATTCCAAAGTCGGAGAGCAAATAAAAATAAATATTTTATTTAGGTAATAAAAAGTAATGAGTCATTGATTGAACATAGAAAACCTCAAAAAGAGGTTATTTGCAATTAATAGTTTTCGCGCTCATTTTTTTTTCCAAAACTGTGAAGAAATCAACCGTGCAAAAAACTGAACCCCGGATGGCGCCCGGTTAACCGTTTGTGAATTTGTGTTTATTGGTCAAATCGACCAAAAAGTGTCCAAGGGTGGTCGGGGAGCTTTCGAGAGTATGCTCATTCTATTCAGGATCATCGATTTGCGCATAGTGAGATTTTACGTATGATTAGAGAGGAGTAGAAGAGAGGCCGGACAAACGTCCGACCCCGTGCTGAGCATCCCTTCAAAGGGATGTGCTAAATAATCCTGCTTGGGGGTTAATAAATATCCCAGAAATCCCTATTTAAAGTTGACGCGTTCCGAAGTTCAAAGTTTGCGAAATCAAAACACAAATCTGATGGCGGATAAGGACACGGCAGAGGCACGGTTGATGAATCTGGAGCAATCTTCAGCGCGTCACAAAAATCATACAAAGACCTTATGTCTTGAACTTGACCATCTAAACTCAACCCGTGAAAGCACATCGAATCAATTGGCCACGACGCAATTTGAACTTAGCTCAACACAAGAACAACTAGATTCCGCCCTACTCGAGGTTAACCGTCAAAAGCCAGCGATATAAATTCATGTTATAGTCCGCTATAAATTATAGCCTATAATCTAATATTATTAATATTTAATACAGGCCTTATTCCCTTTTCGGACGATTACTCCTTTTTCGGACGCTTTTTGGGCCAAAATGGGGCCATTCTAATAGAAAGATTATCCTTTTTATGACGATGCTCCTTTTTCGGACGCTATTTTCGAGAACATCCGAAAAAGGAGTAAGGATTGTAAAATGTTTTCAAAGGGAAAAAACAAAAGTTTAAAAATAAGGTAGACGAAATTTCAAATTCTTGCATAATAAATTATTATTAATAATTTTTCGAAAGTCTAACAACAAAGCCTAAAACAAAAATCAAAAAAGGCCATAAATTGTAAAAAAGGCTTACAGGGGGGTTGGTTATAAGGTCAGCCATTTGTGCCATTATAAGGTCAAGTCAGTTTTTTTTTGCACTAAGGTCAAGTCAGTTTTTTTGAGTATGCTTTTTTGGGAAAAGATCTTTAAAATCATGTCTTTTTAAGTTTTTTTCTGGAAGTCTTTTGAACTTTTTTCCAGCACTACGGTCTTATTGTGGAAAAAAAAATTTCAGGGTGGTTATAAGGTTAACTTGAAGCTTTTCAAAGTGCATTAAGGTCAAGTCAGTTTTTTAGACCTTGACCTTATAAGTTATAACCAACCACCCTGTAAACAAAAGCCCGAATAGCAAATAATTAGGAAGGTATGATGGTTTTCGTTTTTTTTTTGCATTTTAAAAATTTAATAATATTTAATAATTTATTATAATTATATTTTACATCTCTGACTAAAGGAACTTTTGACCGAAGTCGAGCGGGTCCATTCTCGTCTGAAAACTGCCGAAAAACAAAATGCTGATTATGAAAGTGAAATTTCAAATTTAAATGGTAAAATTGCGGCGTTAAATGGGCAGCGCATCGAATTAAATGAACAACAGGAGGATAGTAAAGAGCAGGCGAAAAAATTAAATTTGGAAATTCAAACCCACAAAAACGAAATTACAAATCTTAGAGATGAACTTGAAATTGAAAAAAAAGCAAAACATGATGCAACAATACAAAGGTACCGTTTTTTCAAATAATTATAGGGGTGGTTATAAGGTCTGTCATATTTGCGGTATAAGGTCTAATTATAACAGGTGGTTTAAGGGCTTTTTTAGCCTAATACGTGATTACGTTATAGGTAATATATACGTATTATAGGGGTGTTTGTTGGTGGGATGGTTATAACGTCAAGGCCGTTTTTTAATTCATGTTTATTGTTAAGTCAGTTTTTTTATTTTAAGACTTTACAGGGGGTGTGGTTATAAGGTCACAAGGTGTGACCGTTACAAGGTCAAGTCATCTTTTTTGCACTAAGGTCACTTTTTGGGTTTAAATTTTGTGGGTTTAAATTTAGAACTCTACAAATACGTTTAGAACGACACGGGTAAAACACGGGTAATAATTTTTCTATAGAAATAACCAGACCCCTGTACTTATAAACTCCCTGTAGCCCTTTTAATATTTTATGTGGTGTAGCAACATGTAGGTGGTCGCCAAATAAGGGTCCCTCAAATAAGGATTGCTTTTTTTCGAGAAAAAATATTGTCGTTCCAAATAAATGGCCGGGTCGCCATTAAAGGGTCGGTTTTTCAAAAGACGCTGGCGACCCTTATTTGGCCAGCCCCTGAAATGACCTAATATATTTCTTTAGTAATGCTGCTAAAACTGAACTGGCACAATTAAATCGAAAATTCGAGGGGTTAAAGTTGAATAACGAACAGGAAATCGCTCGAAATGTTTCTCAAGAGCAAAAAATTCATCACCAGTATGAAGATCAAATTGCGCAACTTCAAAAAACAATAATGGAAAATGAGGAAACAATTTCTTCGACCGAAACCGAACTGCACGAATTCCTAACCCTTAATCACAAAAAAGATCAACAACTAACTGAACAATTTCGCAAATTTGAGGAGTTAATTACATTAAATACGAAACAGGAAATGACGCTTCTTTCGCTGCAAAAACACTCTGAAGAAATTGAGAGAAAATTCAAAGAAGTTAATGGGGAAAGGAATAGACAAGGGTTAAACTTCAGATTTATTTTTTATAATTTTAATACTGTAATTATACGAAATAAGTAGGGTAGCCGTCTGGAAAATCGAAATTAAAAAAAATTCAAACCCAATGAAATTGTCATCGTGGGTATACTTTGAGCCAAAAACAACTTACTTGCTTAAAGTAACAGTCAGTTTTTAAGCCTACGCTCTACCTGCTTGAGGTAACAGTTTCACTTATAGTAACAGTTTTTTGTTCCATTTTTGGGTTTACTTTTAGCAGATGGGGGGAAATGTTACTTAATGCGGGTAATGCGTAGGCGGAAAGATTGACTGTTACTTAAACAGGTAGGTGGTGTAGGTAACGATTTTTTCAGAACGAAATCGTTACCTATTTGGGTGGGGGACTGTAATATAAGAATCAAGGTCGCCAACTATAATATGACCCTTAAGCTTTCCATGATTCAAACTACATTGTATAATCTATTGTACAGAGGGGCCGCCAAGTAGGGGCCCGCCAAGTACGGGACAGTTTCTCAAGTAAGGGCCGGGGGCCGCCAAGTAGGGGACGGTTTTTTTTGGAAAAAAAAATCTTGACGCCAAGTAAGGGACAAAAGTCGTCAAGTAAGGGACGGTTTTTTTCGAAAAAATCGTCAAGTAGCTAAGTAAGGGACGGTTTCGCCAAAAAAAAATTTAAGGACTAGAAATCAGGCGAAATTACGATCCCAAGTCCCTTACTTTTCTGTTGCCCACTGATTCAAATTTGGTTAGCTGGTGTTTAAGAGTCAAGTTACAGGGCCCTTACTTGGCGATGCCAGGGTTTTTGTCTGTTTGTCTGGGACATTAGCCAATCAAANTAACCAACCACCTGTAAACAACAGCCCGAATAGCAAATAATTATGAAGGTATGTTGGTTTTCGTCTTTTTTTTATTTTCAATTATATTTATATAATATATATTATATTATATATAAATTATATCTCTGACTAAAGGAACTTTTGACCGAAGTCGAGCGGGTCCAATCTCGTCTGAAAATTGCCGAAAAACAAAATGCTGATTATGAAAGTGAAATTTCAAATTTAAATGGTAAAATTGCAGCGTTAAATGGGCAGCGCATCGAATTAAATGAACAACAGGAAGATAGTAAAGAGCAGACGAAAAAATTAAATGTGGAAATTCAAACCCACAAAAACGAAATTACAAATCTCAGAGATGAACTTGAAAATGAAAAAAAAGCAAAACATGATGCAACAATACAAAGGTAGGATATAGTTTTAAAAATAATTATAGGGGTGGTTATAAGGTCCCGCATGTTTGCCGGTATAAGGTCTAATTACTATAACATGTGGTCGCTTTTGCTGGTGGTTTAAGGCCTCAGGACTTTTTTTTTAGCCCAATACCTGATTACTTTATTATAGTGGTTTTGTTATTGGGGTGGTTATAAGGTCAAGGCAGTTGTTTAAATTCGTGTTTATGGTTAAGTCAGTTTTTAAGCCTGCAACTTTATAATCCAAGTCATTGTAGCTCCTTTTAATAGTTTATGTGGTGTAGTTACATATAGGGGGTCGCCAAATAAGGGCCCCTCAAAGTATGATTATTTTTTTCGACAAAAAATATTGTCGCTCCAAATAAGGGTAGCTTGTTTTAACATTGATTCCTGCGTTCCCAAAATAAGGGTTGGGTCGCCATTTAAGGGTCCGTTTTTCAAAATACGCTCGCGACCATTATTTGGCCAGCCCTTGAAATTACGTAATAAATTTTTTATAGTAATGCTGCTAAGACTGAACTGACACAATTAAATCGAAAATTCGAGGGGTTAAAGTTGAATAACGAACAGGAAATCGCTCGAAATGCTTCTCAAGAGCAAAAAATTCATCACCAGTACGAAGATCAAATTGCGCAACTTCAAAAAACAATAATGGAAAATGAGGAAACAATTTCTTCGACCGAAACCGAACTGCACGAATTCCTAACCCTTAATCACAAAAAAGATCAACAACTAACTGAACAATTTCGCAAATTTGAGGAGTTAATTACATTAAATACGAAGCAGGAAATGACGCTTCTTTCGCTGCAAAAACACTCTGAAGAAATTGAGAGAAAATTCAAAGAAGTTAATGGGGAAAGGAATAGACAAGGGTTAAACTTCAGATTTATTTTTATAATTTTATTACTATAATTACATGTATATGAAATAAGTAGGGTAGCCGTCTGGAAAATCGAAATTTAAAAAAAATTCACACCCAATGAAATTGTCATCGTGGGTATACTTTGAGCCAAAAACAACTTTTTTTTGTCTCTAGAAATTTTTTAGCCACTCATATTCCAGATAAGGGACCCTCATATAACTTATATAATATAAGAGTCAAGGTCGACAACTATAATATGACCCTTTAGCTTTCCATGATTCTTCCGGGGTCATATTACAAAAAAGAAAGTTGAATTATTTACTAGTATAAAAAAATGCATTTTTGTAATATGACCCCGAAAAAAAAAGAAATGGAAATCATGTAATTTGAATCAGGAAAAGTTAATGGTATATTTTAGATTTGACACCATCTTCTTGCAATCTAGAAAAATCTAATTTGAGTTGATTTGGTCCGCTACAGTCAGGACATTATTTCGATGAAATGGTTGAGTCAATTTTTCACGATTTTAGGGAAATTTTGTATTTTTTAGTCTTTTTGTCTTCGCAGATTTTTAGGTGTAATTTAAAATTTTTTTTCTTCGGCAATTTATCATTGAGATCATTTGTTTTTAATACTAGTTTTGCCTTTTTAACCCTTGAAAAGACTCCAATCAGATTTGGATCGTGTAAAATTGAACTGTGCCCAAAAGGATACAAATCTAGCTTTACTACAGGACCAATTAGATTCGTCAAATGAAAAACAAAGCGATCTTGCAGGTACAGTGGAAGAATTAAGAATCCAGCTCGGAAAAGCGACATCCCAAAGTCGAAAAGCTGAAAATAATGTGTCGAATTTGACGGCGGAACAGGCACGGTACGCCACAGAGTTAAGCCAAATTCGAAGAAAACACCAAAATGAATTAAGTAGCAAGGATGACGAACACCGCTTGGAAAGAAAACGACTACAACAAGGTTTTTTGCCAAAAATTCTGGTCATACCGTATGATGACTCATACGCTGTGAGTCATACCTAGTCCCACACTCGCGCAATTTTCGGGTGTGACCGTTATAAGTAGGATCCGAACGGCCCAAAATAAAGAAATTTTTCCCCTGGGATTTAAGAGCCAAAAATTTGTGTGCTAACTAAACCAGCTACGGTAATCATTTTGAGGGATATCTCAACAATTTAGCTTAACTCATATATGAAAAACAATCCTGGAATGAATTCAGTTGAACGCTTACAAACGGATTAATTTAACCGGCCTTTGTCGAAATACCCCTCAAAATGATCAGCGTAGCTGGTTTAGGGCCGTTCGGATCCTAATTATAAGGTCAAGTCATTTTTTTCAAGATAAATCATGTTTTTTCTCTTTTTTGGGTGTAAATTAAGAACGACACATATACATTTAGAACGGCAGCCTGCCCCGTCGACAGGGGTAAAAACCACGGGTAATATTTTTTTTTAAGAAATTATGTCTTTTTTTGGGTTTAAATTTAGAACGACACGGGTAATAATTTTTTTTTATAGAAATCAAGTCATTTTTCACTTTTTTTTTCGGTGAAGACCATATTCTTTGGGCGAAATGATATGTTTAAAAAAAACATTGAAAATATAATAATAGGATATAAGGTGACCTTATGTGGTTGTCAAGTCATTGTTACTGATTTCTCGGTCAATTTTACCGATTTCTCGGTCTATGTTACAAAATTTTATTTTTTTATTCCGATTATCGGATCCGCCATCATCGATTACATAGAAATCAGTAATTGTAATGAAAAAATGGCTGATTAAAATTTCCGGAATACATCCTAGTAGTTATTTTGACAAACGTTTTCTTCAGAATACGAGTCTATGATATCGGAACTAGATCTTCTGAAAACCGAGTGGCAATCTCGCGCAAAAACTGCCGAAGCAAATTTGGTGAAAATGATCAAAAAGTTCGACGAAAAGGAAAAACTTTTCTCGAGTTCTCGGGAGAAGCACAATCAATTGACAAAGACGGAAAGTGAAATTCAAATTAAAAGATTGGAAACAATTGATCGCCAACAGAGTCAATTAATTTCACAAAATCGACTTCTTTTGAGGCAATGGAGTCTAAGTGAGCGACTTAAAAAATTCATGCGAGATACCGTCACTGAACTTAACAAAAAGTAAGCCTTTTATGTGTGTATTGGGCTTTTATTTTTGCAATACACAGGGATCTCATAAAAAGGGAACCCAAATATGGGGATAGTAAACTGCAAGATCGGAATTAAAACATACGGGGTAAATACAAGGTCTTGTTTTCAATTAACCTTTTTTTCGCTATAACTCATCAAACTCGGATAAAAGGTAAACTCGGATAATTTTCACTGGTAGGGTATGGAATGGTACATTTGTTTTTGCTCGGGTAAACTCGGGGACAACTTTTTCAGTACTCCTCATTTGTGGTTGCGAAAAATCCCGTTTATGAGTACTTTCGCGACCAAATGTGTGGCCGCGAATTGTTGTTAAAAATATGGTTTCGCGACCAAATGGTCCCGACAGGGTTTTTGGGTGAGGTTTCGGGACCACTATTTTTAGGTGAAAAAAAAATGATCGCGAAACTTTGTTAAAAACAGCATTTCGCGACAAAAAAATGTGGTCGCGAAAGTACTCATAAACGAGTTTTGGGTACCCTGCACCCAATTTCTATCTATATTGACTCATTTACCTTGGACCTTTAAGGAATACCAAAAAGACGTCAAACTGGTCGAAGTCGCGACCATTGCTTAGTTTTCGGCGAGCAGTTATTGTTGTAATTGCAGCAAACAGATTGCGATCAATTCAGTCTCCTTCTCCCGATGATGAATTTGCTGCTGTTTCCTGTAAACCCTCATTATGTGCAGTTTTGCGTTTTGGACTTATTGCTATTCTTACTAAAACTGATGCTATTCGACTTTACTCCACAAAACTTCTTGCCGGCAGTCTTCAACAACACATTCAATTTTTATTAGGTGAATTTATTTGAAAGATTTAAAAATATATTAGAAAATAAATACTAGGGCTTCCTACCGGAAATACCGCAAAACTCCGGTCAAAGTTCAAAAATATCGGTTTTTCGAAAACCCCTCGGTAATTTTTTTTCAAACTGGCGTCAAAATATCAATTTTTGTATGGGGAAACTCTTAACTTATGTTGCGGTCCCAACCATAATAGATGGTTGGTTATAAGGTCAGCCATTTGTGCCGTAATAAGGTCAAGTCAGTTTTTTGCACTAAGATCAAGTCAATTTTTTCAGGCACTAAGGTCACGTCAGTTTTTTTGAGTAGCTTGTTTTTTTCGGAACAAGTCTTTAAAATCATGTCTTTTTGAACTTTTTCCTGGCACTAAGGTCTTATTGTCTAAAAAAACTTGCTGGTTGGTGATAAGGTCAAGTCAGTTTTTTCAAAATGCATTTTTAGACCTTGACCTTATAAATAAGTTATGTATACAGGGGGGTTTGGTTATAAGTTATTCAAACCTTTACATAAAGAATTTTTTTGCCAGCGATGTCCTTTCATACCCTACCATTGAAAGTTACCCGAGTTTATACTTGTCCGGGCACAAAATCTGGTTTAGACTCTGAATTGATTTATGGAATTTCAAAATTCCGACATAAAATCTATTAATCTGATAAGTCAAGTTCCAAAAAAAAATGTTGCAAAAGTCTCTATAAAAGTTTGGGGGTTTGAATTTGTATGTTTTCTAGATTTCCGAAAATACATTTCTTTCGATAGAAAAAATATGTTTTGAATTTATTTGAGCGAAAATGTTTATATTTTTAAAATTTATAGAAAAAAACTTTTTTCTTACTTTTTTCTTCAGATAAAAATGGAAAATTGGAGCGTGAACGAAGTGCATTACGCCAAAAACTTAAATCCTCAACTTCTTTCATGAACGATCTCGAAGAACGGGTCAAAACCATTGAGTGTAAAGAAAACGTTTTTTAATTTATGAAAAATCTGAGCTTATTATTTCTACTTTTCGAACTTTATTTTTCTATAATTTCACGTTTTTGTTTTCTAAATAATATTTTCATTCTTTTCTTTTCTTTTAGATTTATATAGACAATGGGGAAATCGGGGTTTATCCGAGATCCGTCGGGGCTTTTGATGTCTGTAATTCGAACCCTTGAGGATCATTCGGACGAAAGACACCGAGATGTAGAACGGGAAAAATTAGAAGAAGCCTACGCAGACGTTGACCAAAAATTAGATACCGCCGTAGAGAAAAATTTTGAAGAAATTGCAGCAACAATCAAGGTTTGTTTTTTGTCGCGTTTTTCTCTTTTTATGCGAATTTATGTCCCGAAAAATTCTCAATATATTGTGACGGTTTTTTTTCCACTACTGCTCCCAATACTTTTTTGACTCCTCCTGAACAATAAACTATAAACGACGCCCAATTAATGGGGCTAATATAGTTTAAAATTTTCGAACCGGTGGTACAAAGTTTACCGGTAGTAATTACCGGTTAAAGTGGTAAATTGTCGGTTTCTCGAACTACAGAAGACCTTTTTTGTTGAAACTTGGTCAGTTTAGCAAATAAAGGTCGATGATTTCATTTTTGGGGTCAGTTTTATAATATGACCCCTCTAAGGGGTCAAATTTCAACTTGCTTAAAATCAACCCTTCACACATCCTCAGTTTCCATTTTCAAAAACATTTTCTTCTTCAAAAAATCACTTCAGTTTCAACCAGTTTTTTAAGTACAAAAAGGTCAAGTCATTTTTTGAGCTTGACCTTAGAACTACGCCTCCGTGTACCCTTTAAAAGTGGTCTACCAAATTTTTGGACTGTTATTGTATATCTCGAAATTTGACAATCAAATAAATTATAAAATTTCTATTTACTGTAGCGGTTTGGGGAAATTGGCAGCGGTATAAGCTCATGTCGTTTTCGTATGAGCGAGGTTAAGGACAAGCTGGTACAATGTAAACAATTGCTACACTGTCGACAAGATGAACTTCGGGTGTTGTGGGTTGAAGGAGTCGAACACAAAAAATCAATGGCACTTCTTCAACAGGTCGAAATTATCCGAACAACCCCCACCACCGTTGACAAGTTAATGTTTGAAGGTAGGAGTTAACATTTCATTCTTGATAGCCATAGAGTAAAATGTAGATCGCTAAAAAATTCATACACGTGGTTATAAGGTTCGTGGGACCGTCCTAAGGCCTAATTAGCTTTAAGCTCTTTCAAGTAAAAAAGCTTACAGGGGGTCTGGTTATAAGGGCACAAGTTTAAGTCCTCTTTTTTGCTCGTAGGTCTAGTCAATTTTTTCAAGACAAATCATGTCTTTTTCACTTTTTGGTGGGTGTAAATTTAGAACGAGACATATACGTTTAGAACGCCACGTGTTATACAGGGGGTTGGTTATAAGGTCAGCCATTTGTACCGTTATAAGGTCAAGTCAGGTTTTTTTAAGTAGCATGCTGTTTGGAAAAAAAATCTTTAAAATCATGTCTTTTTACGTTTTTTTCTATAAAATCATGTCTTTTTGAGTTTTTTCAAAGTGAATTAAGGTTAAGTCAGTTTTTTAGACCTTGACCTAATAACCAACCCCCCTGTAATTTTTTTATAGAAATCATGTCTTTTTTCACTTGTTTTATGGTGAAGACCTCCCCCCTTTTCGCACTAAGCTCACGTCATTTTTTGAGTGCATTATGGTCAAGTCATTTTTTTTTGGCTCTGACCTTATAACCAAATCCCACCTGTAATATAAAAACTAACCCGTATATATTCAGGAGAGTGGCTTGAAGCGGTTAAAAAGATTTCAAGTGCTCTGGATTGGTGTAATAATGAATTGGCGGAGGTCGGTGCTCTTCACGATTTAAGAGCCGAGTTAAAAAATAAACACCAAATTCTGTATGATCGATTAATTAACGAACTACAACGTCTTATTTATGGACAGCATTCCGATGACGAAAATGTCAACAATGAAAACTTAGCCAAGATGGAAACCTTGGCTAAGGCTCTGGATATGCTCGGAAAGACCGACGGCGCAATGGACGAAATTATGTCTAGAATTGACAGTGAAATTTCAAGCATTGTAAATCGGGAAACAACCCAGGTCAGTGATAAGGATTCGATTCCAAATATTTGTTTTCAGGTCGACTGAATATAATTAGGGTCATAAGGTCATTTGGCCACAAATGCATTTTGCGAGAAGTAATCATGTCTTTCTCCAGAATACGACAAAATTATACATAACATCACTTTTACGTTTTTTTTCACGGTGATCTCCAAATGATTTCATTTCAGGCATTTTTGGTTATAAGGTCGGTCATTGTGGCCATTATACGGTCAAGTCATAAAACATAAATTTTTTTTTTGTTTTTTTCGGGCGATGACCTACCCCCACTGGTACATTTTTTCCAAAAAAGTCATGTCTTTTTACACTTTTTTAAGGAAGGTCTATTTTTTCACATGGCTATAAAGTCATACTTGACCTTATAAGTTATTAGTAATGAGTCATTACTAACGACCAACAACGCCTGTAGGTCCTACATACTCAAGTCGGGAGCGTAAGAGTTAAGAGTCGCTAGGTTGTGAAAGTTGTAATATGAGTCATATTATATGACCCTTATTTGGAATCGCCCATGTAGGCCTTTGCCGATAAAGCTGCTAACAACAAAACCGAGAGTAACGAGCTACTGTTGCTCGAATTACTCGAAAAAATCTTCCTTCAATTTCGTGCAGTTGCCCGAATGCACCACAAGCTGCTTAATAACGTCAAAAAGCAACATTATACGATTCAAGACGTCTGGTTCAAAATTCAAAATGTTCTAAAATATCTTCTGGTCGAATATTTAGAAGAGGAAGTGACTCATCGAAATTTTGGGCCCTTGTCGACCATTGGCGCAGAAGTCGGAGGCGCTTTTGGCAGCGGAAATAAAAATAGAAAATTGAAGGTAGTGTTTTTTTAGCTGAAAAGAAAAACAAAATAAGTCGACTGCTTAATTGAAAACCGAAACGCCGCGCAATAAAATGAATACACGGGCTGGTTATAAGGTCAACTCATCTTTTTACACTTTAGTGTCACCTTAAGGTCAAGTCATTTTTTTCAAGATAAATCATGTCTTTTTTCACTTTTTTTGGGTGTAAATTTAGAACGACACATCTACGTTTAGAACGGGACGGGAAAAACACGGGTAATAATTTTTTTATAGAAATCATGTCTTTTTTCAATTTTTTTTTGGCTGAAGACTTCCCCCCTGCTGGCCATATTTTTGCGACAAATCATATGTTGAAAGAAAAATAAAAAATGGTTATAAGGTCAAATAATTTTTTGGAGTGCATTAAGGTCAAGTCATTTTTGGGCTTGACCTCATAACCAGACCCCCTGTATTTATTCTTTAGATTTTTTGGTTGTTGAAAATTACTTTTCCGATAATTTCAGCGGCCAAAACGTTTTCTCCCCGGCTAAAAAAACACTAGCAAAGTTATTTCGATTTGATGCCTCGGGTCATGCAATTTCTATGAATACTTATCTGCGAGAAAAGCGGCAGGAAACGGGGGAAAATAATGAGGCCTACTTTAGCGCCGTCCCCGTTTGTAAAACGTCTGCCCGAAACATCACCAATATTTATCGACCTTTAATGAATTTTATCGAAGAAATTGAAACCGAAGTCGGAATGAAGCAAGAAGGCCGTCATATAGTCAGGGTATCCTAAATACTCAAATTTGTATTTCTTTTCAGAAATTTTCAGAAATTATTATTTTTTTATAAATTACATAAATTTCCCGGTTTTTATACAAAAATTTACAAAGACCACGATGTGGACCTATTTTTTTACAGTAAAATTTTTTCGCGTTTTTAAAGAACGGACACAAAAGTTTTTATGAATGCAAAATTTGAAAAAAGCGAGAAACACGTTATTGTACCCCATACTGTATGTGGCATAGTTTACCTTATGAGTAGCACTGTATAACTATGTGGTGGATCATATTCAAAAGACGTTTATTAATCAAATCAAGACAGACTTGCGAATGGAAATCGATGCGGCCACAAAGGTCACTGACCCGCTCAAGGTCATTGCCGACTCTTCTCAGCAAAAGGCTATGGGCGCTCCAGTTCCAATTTTACAGTCATCCCTAGTTGTTTGTAAATCGGTTCAGGAAAAGGTCAACATTTACATTTCATACCGAATTGACATGTTTTCTAGATAATTAAATTTCTTTAAAATCATACAGGGGGCTTGGTTATAAGGTCAGCCATTTGTGCCGTTATAAGGTTAAGTCAGTTTTTTCAAGATAAATCATATCCTTTTCACTTTTTTTGGGTTTAAATTTAGAACGGCACGGGATTTATAAAAATCATGTCTTTTGGAACATTGTTTTTTATACATGGGGGTTGGTTATAAGGTCAGGTCAGTTTTTAAACATGCATTTAAGGTCAGGTCAGTTTTTTTTGTCTGACTTTTTAGCCTTTTTTGAACTTGAGAAATGCATTTTTCTGATAACTTAAGTTATATTTTTTGCCCCAGACTTTTTAACCACCCTGTAGTAAAAGTGTCGACCTCGGAATTAGGAACTGGTCGACGTACTAATGCAATTGGACGAATATCGTGAAACGTTTTATCATATGATTTGTACCGTACTTCAAGAGTTTTACCATTCAATCCACGAATCCCTCAAGCAGTTAATTCAAGATCCCTCCGAAGAAACGGAAAAAATACTTTCGGCGACCTTGGCCTCCAACACTGACCTCAAAAAAATGATCCAATCATCGTCCTGTTGGCGAAAAGCATTCGGAATAAAAGTCAAAAGCGACTCAAATAGTTCAAATCAAAAAATGCTTCAAAACGAAGCAGAATTTATTTCAAATAAAGTTCTGAAACTTGATTTAACAAAGGGGAATATTATCGAAGATCAAAGCCAAGGTTCAACTTTTTTTTATAAAAGAAGGTGAAATTGAAAAATAAAAAAAAAATATAGTCGGGCTCTTTGAATGGGATTTTTTCATTAAGGTCAAGTCAGTTTTTTTTATAGAAATCATGTCTTTTTTCACTTGTTTTTTGGGTTTAAATTTAGAACGACACGGGTAAACACACTGGTACAGGGGGGTTGGTTATAAGGTCAGCCATTTTTGACGTTATAAGGTCAAGTCAGTTTTTTTTGAGTAGCATGCTTTTTGGGGAAAAAATCTTTAAAATCATATCTTTTTCGAAAAAAAAATTCTCGTTGGTTATAAGGTCAAGTCAGTTTTTTAGACCTTGACCTTATAACCGACCCCCTGTAATAATTTTTTTACAGAAATCATGTCTTTTTCACTTTTTTTGGTGTAAATTTAGGACGAGACATACACATTTAGGTAAAAAACACGGGTAATAATTTTTTTAAGAAATCATGTCTTTTTCACTTTTTTTGGGTGAAGAAAAAAATGCATATTTAGAAACACTTGACTGTTTTAAAGCAATTTGCAGTATGTTGATTATAAGTCTTGAACCTGAATTCCAGTGACATAAAAGCCCTTGGAAATCTGCATGAAAGCTTGGAATGGTTAACTGTCAAACTCCGCAAAACGTTTGGACTGCTCAGTTCTAGCGGGCTTGATGGTGATGTTTTAATGAGTTTAAATGAAATTCTCTCGAAATTTCAGAACATTTCCGAACAATGTTTAATTTACCTTCATATGGAACAACGTGTTAGATGTTTTCTATTTCTGAGTCCACTTCTCAAGGCTGGTTTTTTATTTTTCAAATTTGAATTAATTTTGCTCACTTGCCCCCAGGAGTTAAAAAGAGGGCGATCGCGATGCCCCATTTTTACATCCAAATAAGATTCCGTTGCAGCTGTGTTGGGCGTTTTTTTTCTGTATATGGGAGCTCAGGAGTTAAAGTCTATCTTCGAGAAAAAGATTTACTCTTGTAAGATAATCACAAAATAATGAGCTTTAATACTTCAACTATGTTGCTACAGACTGAGGTAAGTGAACGTACTATCCGTTTTTGCAAAAATAATATAGTACAGTGGGTCTGGGTATAAGTTCGCAATTACAAGGGCACTCCTTCGACCAAAAAACCAGCGGGACATTCACTTACCTCGGTGTTTGAAACAATAACCAAACACACAGCCCAGCTTAGTAGTTAGTGTACGCTTTTAGTTAACTCGCCCACGTTTTTGCGACCACTTTTTGCCGCAATTTTTATCGAAAAACCATCAAGGGTACTCGATTCGACGTTAAAAATTCCGTTGCTCTCGAAACCGACGTTGAAGTGTCAAAGCTTGAGAATGAATTTCGTCATGTGGAGGAAGTTCTTTCTGTTACCTTACAACCCCAAAAGTATCGGTTTGTTTTTGAGGGTTTGGGCCATCAGCTTGGTAGTTTGCTAATGGAAGGTGCCGTACTTATGACCAGGATTAGTCAGGCAGGGGTTAAAAAAATCTGCAGAAATATTTTCACGCTTCAACAAGCACTCACAAATATCACAATGAACAGAGAACCTGCGTTAGATCAGGCTAGGAACGAGGCTTCAATACAAATTTATTGTTGACTATAAGGTCAGTGATTTGGAGCCTATAAGGCGATACATGATGTGTACATCGCGATGACTTCCGTTTGTCACTAAAGACATGTGATTTTTTGGCCACTAAGGTCAAAAAGTGTTTTTCTAAGATTGTAAGTCGCCCCATTTTTGAGATAAAAATCATGTCTTTTTGAGAAAAAAAAATTTATACATATAAAATCCTCTTTTAAATCTGAAATCTTGTTTTCAAGGTCGATGTTCAAATTTTCTGGGATGATTTTTTTATGAGAAAATCTTGTACAAGATGTATTTTAAGATCGTAGCCTAATTTTACCTTATGACCACAAACTTTAAGCCATTGTTTTATCAAATTGAATTTTTATTGAAGCCGATTTTAGACAATACTACGAGTTGTTATACCAAAGGCCGGATGAATTAGTTTCATCAGTTGAAGAATCAGGTCCCAGATATTCTTTAGTTGCCTACCAAAATGCCCTTGCGCTTTCATACAGGTAATTTTAAGAACTTTTTAGGCGCGATTCAAGTATTTTTTGTATTACAGGGGGGGCGCCAAATAAGGTTCCGTTTCCCTAACGCATTAATAATAGGTCCTCTGGTGAATTGGGCATTGGTGACCAAACGCGCCATCGACAGTTAGAAAGCCGACTAAGTGATGTTTGTCAAACTAAAACAATAACTCGGGAGAAATCCGCCGACGATTACGATTGACGAAAATTTTTACGCACAAAAGCCTTCTTTCACCTTTTCAACACATTCTTTCACATATTAACGCTTATCGTTTGTAACGATATGGAACTAAAGTTAATATACTTAAAATACACAACAAAAAAAATCAAACGGTATGAAATGTCCAAATATCGGTGTATAATTGAATAATATCAGATATACCGGGTTGTAAATGAAAGGTCGTTAGTTCGATTCCAGCACCTTTCAAATTTGTTTTTGGCTGTGTTGACTCGAAACCCATTCAACTAAACCGACCGGTGCCGGACTCGCCTCACATTTCACGCCTTTCACAAAATGTCACGCAAGAGTTAAGCATTTCTAGGTTTCTGTTACTACTCGTGCAATGCTTCAAGTTCAAATCTGTAACACAACAACTTTTCACATTTTTTGATTATTCATCAAAAAAACAATGATAAACAAAAAAATCAAAACTTCTTGAATTTCTTCTAATATTATTTTTTATCAACGGGGTACGTTTTTTTTAGAATGGCACCAAAAGATTATCTTGGGAATGATCAGAGAAAAGTTGCCGACGATAAGGCGAAAAAAGAGGATGATATTAAAGTCCTAGACGCCGGAGACATTCATCTTTTAAAAACATATGGACAGGTTTGAATTCAGTTATTTTACTCTTTATAACCTATTTTTTGGTCTTTTGGACAAAATCATGTCTTTTTGAAACAAAATATAATTTATGCCGTACATATTATACCCAATATCTAACCGCAATAAGTTAAGATATTTTAGTTGATTTTCCACCTAGGCCCCGTGCAGAGGTTGGCAGGAATTATTTTTTTACCCTACCCTGGACTGTAAAAAGGGTACTGAAAAATTTGTGCCCGAGTTTACCCGAGCAAAAATAAATTGTACCCTACCAGTGAAAATTACCCCAGTTTATCCGAGTTTAATTTTTTTTTTCTCTTGTTTTCGCGAAATTTTTCCGAATTTTATTTCCATGTGTTGTCATTTTTCTGCCAGTCTTGACACGGGTACAAAATCTGACGTCTTTTGTCCTGTGCCACACGACGGCTTGTGTTTTTTCGGAGAAACCTGGCAACATAATCTATTCAATAGATTCTATTGTATGTTTTTTCAAAAAAAATTTTCAAATGAAGTTAATATTATCATCTAGTGGTTACTGACAGTAACTTACTGTTGAAACATTATTTTATTTGTAATAGGCAGTAGTTTGTTAGTCAAGCTTTATGGTTTTTATTTTTATTTTAATAAATACTTAAGTGGTCATAACGTCAATTCTATAATAATCATTGGTTGTATTTAGGGACCCTATGCAAAACCGATAAAACGCGTTGAAGACGATATTCAACAGTGCGTTAAACGGGTTAACGAATTAACTGGAATAAAAGAGTCCGATACAGGCTTAGCCCACCCCGCATTATGGGATCTTGCCGCCGATAAACAGGTAATTAATTCATTATCAAAACGGGCAATTCCATTTATTTTTTTAATTCTAGGCCCTTCAAACCGAACAACCTCTTCAAGTAGCTCGATGTACGAAAATCATTGGTGCTGATACCAACGAACCAAAATATATCATCAATGTTAAACAATTTGCTAAATTTGTCGTTGACCTTGGCGAACAGGTAATTAATTATTGAAAAATCCTCAAAACATATAAGACGAATATGCCATGAAAATGGTGCTCGATTAACGAAATAAAAAAAATGCAGCTTTTGCCCAACCGCGACAACGCTCAAGAAAAAAAGTGATGAGCAATCGATGGAGATCGCTCTTCGAGCACGCTGATTGGCCGGCTATGGCCCAAGAGATTCTTTTTCTCTGTCAATTGGCCAACAGCCACATTGAGCACCATTTTCATGGCAAATTCTCCTTATCTTTATAAATGTGTAATGAAAAATGGGCTACGCAGTCGCCGTTTTTTTTATAAAAAAACGTGTTTCAAAACTATGAAAAACAAAATATTTTTGGAATTGCGGCTCCGGGTATCGACTTATAATAGCAAAAAATCGAATGTGACTTTTTGANTTGGAATTTCGGCTCCGGGTATCGACTTATAATATTATAAGTTGCTATAGCAAAAAACCGAATGTGACTTTTTGACTTTTTTTGTTCAAAAATTCCGATTTTTGCGTGTTAGATTGTTTGCCTGAATTGTATGAGACACATTTATATGTCATAAATGAAATACAATCATTATTCTTACAAACAGTAAATTAGGTGGCACCGACGGATATCGAAGAAGGCATGCGTGTAGGGGTTGACCGAACAAAATATCAAATCCATATTCCGCTTCCGCCCAAAATCGACCCTTCTGTGACAATGATGACAGTTGAAGAAAAGCCCGACGTTACTTACTCGGACGTTGGGGGCTGTAAAGACGCAATTGAGAAGCTCCGCGAAGTTGTCGAAATTCCACTTTTAAATCCGGAAAAATTTGTAAATCTCGGTATTGATCCGCCAAAGGGTGTATTAATGTATGGCCCGCCCGGTACCGGTAAGACGCTGTGTGCCCGAGCTGTAGCCAACCGGACCGACGCTTGCTTCATCCGAGTAATCGGATCAGAATTAGTTCAAAAATATGTCGGAGAAGGGGCCAGAATGGTTCGAGAATTATTCGAAATGGCAAGAACTAAAAAGGTAAATTAAATTCATATGTACAGGAGGGTTGGTTATAAGGTCAGCCATTTGTGCCATTATAAGGTCAAGTCAGTTTTTTTAGAATTATGCATTTTGGGAAAAAAATATTGAAATTCATGGCTTTTTAAGCTTTTTTGGATGCATACCCCCTAAAAAAAATTGTAGTTGTCGAAATTTTTTTTCAGATGCTTATAAGGTCAAGTCAGTTACTCAGACCGTGGCCTTATAACCAACCTCCATGTTGTATTATCGTTTATAAGAATTTCAAATATACAAGTTTTGACCAGATTATGTTTGTGTGGTGTTTTTTATTTTGCTTAATTTATATTAATTTCAGGCGTGTATTATCTTTTTTGATGAAATCGATGCTGTTGGTGGTGCTCGATTTGACGACGGTGCTGGAGGAGATAACGAAGTTCAGCGAACAATGTTGGAGCTTATTAACCAGGTAGACATCATTTTTCGTCTTTTTCCACAATTTTAACATTTAAATTGACCACTAAATTTGACAGTTGTTTTACTATAGTTATATATATAACTAAGATTGAAATTTNCAGTTACTCAGACCGTGGCCTTATAACCAACCTCCATGTTGTATTATCGTTTATAAGAATTTCAAATATACAAGTTTTGACCAGATTATGTTTGTGTGGTGTTTTTTTATTTTGTTTAATTTATTTTAATTTTAGGCGTGTATTATCTTTTTTGATGAAATCGATGCTGTTGGTGGTGCTCGATTTGACGACGGTGCTGGAGGAGATAACGAAGTTCAACGAACAATGTTGGAGCTTATTAACCAGGTAACCACCATTTGAGGCACTACTGGAAAACGGTGAAACAGGAAAACGGAGAAATTTTTCTACAGAAAAAAAATAAATTTTTCTTAAACTCACACATGTGATACAGTATGATGCGTAGATTACGTTGGTGAAATAAAAAAAAAGTTGAAAAGAGACACATTTTGGCGTTAGAGAGCATTTTAGAGGCCATTTTTGGCAAATTTTCTCCGTATTCCTGTAGTCAGAATTACAGTTTTCAAATTTTCCGCTGTTTTTCAATTTTTTTGAACTTTTGTCGTCGAACTTTTGTAATATAAATTAAAACTATACTTGCCTCCATTATCGTCAATTTCTGTCAAAAAGTAATAAAACCGCAAAATGTCAAACACGATTTGTCATCAAAAAATAATATTATTATGTAAAAGCGCAAAGTGGACACTTTTAGTTCATGCTTTTAATAAACCCAAAAGTGTCTAGTTTGTTTTTGGCCTTGTCGCCTCATATTTGGCGTTTTGACTGTAATTAGAATAGTAGGTATAGACTTTTCAATGTGTCATTCCTCACTTATAATTTTTTTTCTGACTCGAACTAAATTGAGATCAATTCTATATTTTACATTATTTTATATTTTTCACAAGTCCAAAGAATTACAGTCCTGTAGGAGGTACCTCCTAATAGGGACGACCTTTTCCAGAATCAAAAACGTCCCTATTGGGATTAATAATAATTGAGACACTTTGGATTTAGTTTAATGTTGCAAGTCTCGGATTCCGACCCGAGTTTTACCCGCGGGTTGGACAAGGTTTGTGAGATCGGGTAAACTCGGGTAAAAAGTTATCCGAGTTTTATCCGCGGGTCGGAATAGGGTCGGGTCGTTTCGAAAACTGGGGTAATTCGGCGTGAAGAAACCGCCGAAAATAAAGTGAAAATGTATTTTTTTAATTTTAATTAGCCTTTGCTATTTCACATGAAGCTTTACATTTTTCATGAATTCACCGCCGCGCAGTTATCGGGCCAATTTTATGGATAGTGCTCTTGTCCGAACGGTTTTTTTTTCTCAACAAATATTTGCCAGGCACACATATATTTATATGTTGTGGACTTCCAAGTTATCGAGGTTTTAATAGCAAAAGTAGCGCAAGGGCTGTATGTATTTGGATTTTAATATGGTATTGATGTTTGGTATTGAGATTTTTTTTTTCAGCTTGATGGTTTCGACGCCCGTGGCAATATCAAAGTGTTAATGGCTACAAATCGCCCAGACACCCTAGATCCAGCACTTATGCGTCCGGGACGTCTCGACCGAAAAATCGAATTCACACTGCCCGATATGGAAGGTCGCGCAAATATTTTCAAAATTCACGCACGGTCAATGAGCTGCGAGGTGAGTAAATTTTTTAAAAATCATTTTTTAGATAAAAACAGATTATTGGTCGCAAAGGGTTGACCTTATAACCAGACCCCCTGTACAACTTGTGACTTCCAAGATGTGACTCATAAGGTTTTTGGGAGAATATAAATTTTTTCACGCTATTATCAAATAATAGTGAAATTACAGGGGGTCTGGTTATAAGGCACAAGGTGTGCCCGTCATAAGGTCAAGTCAGTTTTTTCTTGCACTAAGGGCAAGTCAAATTTTTGAGAAGCATGCTTTTTGGGAAAAATCTTAAAAATCATGTCTTTTTGAACATTTTATCAGCACTTAGGTCTTGTTGTGGTACAAAAATTCATATGGTTATAAGGTCAAGTCATTTCTTAAGAGTGCATTAAGGTCAAGTCAGTTTTTTTGAGCTTGACCTTATAACCAGACCCCTGTAATACAAGTGTAACAGAGTAATTTTGTAGCGTGACATTCGATGGGAATTGCTAGCTCGCCTTTGTCCAAACTCGACCGGTGCCGAAATTCGGTCAGTTTGCACGGAAGCCGGAATGTTCGCCATTCGATCTCGTCGAAAAGTGGCGACCGAAAAGGACTTTCTCGAAGCTGTTAATAAGGTCATCAAATCCTACGCCAAATTTAGCTCCACGGGTCGCTNAACCTGAGATTGATTTTTCCATTGAAACTAAAATGTTTTTTTCTGGTGCAAATTACTTAAATCTTTAAACTCAGACGTGACCTTGACCCGGCTGACCCGCCTCAAAAAACCTGTGACCCGTACCCGTGCCGGGTCTGACCCGAGTGAGCCGGGTCAAAGCCGGGTCTGACCCGGCCTAAAAAAGGTGCTACCCTACCCCTACTTTTCCCGCGCGGGATTCCTTGTGCCGATCTCTGACCTAAGTGCTGGTAAAAAGTTCAAAAAGACATGATTTTTCCCAAAAACATGCTTCTCAAAAATTTGACTTGCCCTTAAAAAATTTCATATGGTTATAAGGTCAAGTCATTTCTTAAGAGTGCATTAAGGTCAAGTCATTTTAGCTTGGCCTTATAACTGCTGTAATACAAGTGTAACAGAGTAATGTTGTAGCGTGACATTCGATGGGAATTGCTAGCTCGCCTTTGTCCAAACTCGACCGGTGCCGAAATTCGGTCGGTTTGCACGGAAGCCGGAATGTTCGCCATTCGATCTCGTCGAAAAGTGGCGACCGAAAAGGACTTTCTCGAAGCTGTTAATAAGGTCATCAAATCCTATGCCAAATTTAGCTCCACGGGTCGCTACATGACATACAACTAGACTTTTTCCACATTATTATTCCAGTTTTCAGGTTCACCGGGTTCGAGGAAAATCGAAAA
Source organism: Oikopleura albicans (assembly GCA_004367875.1). Classification (NCBI taxonomy): domain Eukaryota; kingdom Metazoa; phylum Chordata; class Appendicularia; order Copelata; family Oikopleuridae; genus Oikopleura; species Oikopleura albicans. Next base: position 29,701 of record SCLG01000561.1, on the reverse strand, counting down.
AAAAAATCATAAAATTACAAAAAATTTTTTTTGCAATCGAACCAGTTCAAAATTTCGACAGAAAAAGGGACAAGTTTTATGTTTTTGTTGTTGTTTGCGGCAACTTTTGTTTGTGGTTTTTTTTGTTTCGTTTATTATTTAGGTATTCTTCTCCCTTGAAATTACAATGAGCCTTTGTCCATTTTTTTGAACTTTTTTTTTGCGAATTTTTCAATGGCCTTAAAAGTAATGTTGGCGTGAGAAATCCAAAAATCTGAAATTTAAAATGTTTTTGTAAAAAATGTTTTTTTTTATTTTTGAGAATAAAAACAACAAAACCGCCAAAATTTCTGTAATCGTCATATAAGTGGGATTTGGCATGAAAATGGTGCTCAATTTGGCTCTTGGCCAATTGACAGATAAAAAAAATCTGTTCGGCCATGGCCGGCCAATCAGCGTGCTGGAAGAGCGATCTACATCGATTGCTCATCACTTTTTGGTTGTTGGGCGTTGTCGCCATTGGCCAAAGGCCGCATTTTTTTTTTATTTAGTTGATTGAGCATCATTTTCATGGCAAATTCTCCTTATGTAAATTTTCGGAGTAAATAAATTTTTAGAATTTTTTTCTATGGATTTTTTCGACCCCAGTGTACCCTTTCCTGTAAACTCTGTTCAATGCAATACATGTGTTTCTGTGAATTACACCGCTACTTTTTTAGTACACCGCATTTTGTTTAGTAGTGACATTTCCCTTGGTAATATTATTTGTCAGATAAAAAAAAAGTAACTTTTTCATTTATCATTTTGAGACTATAAAATCATGAATTTATTTTACTTTTTTTGTTATTCTGAATTTATCGCCTGGGTGAGTAATTCTCATTTGTCTACAAAAAAGTGATCACCCGTCGCTTAACTTAATTACAATAAGCGATCAATTTGAGCGATTCGAGAGATTTTTTAACTCACGGCAGCCCAAAAATGTTTGTAATCTTTAGAATATTATAACCCTAATAAATGCATTTTTTTGGTAGAAACATATCCCGTTTTTTCTGAATGGTGTTTTATTTTGTCTTTTCGAATAACGTGTTTATCATTTGAAATACATGCTGTATCTAGTTATGTTAACACTTTTTGGGTGAAATTCTTCGAAGATTTCCATTCAATATAAATTTCGTTTATTTGTGCTTCTAAAGTTTTTTGGGAATATTTTCCGGAAACGAAGTACGCCAAGCGTATCACAAATCTTCCAGTTTTTTTTATTACTGGTAAAAATCGATTATAAAACGATTTTAGCACGTTTAAAACTATGTGGTTTCAAGCAATGTTTAAAAAATTTCAGTATTGAACTAACGAATGACCATAATAAGTCGTATATTTTACCAATTTTTAATTAAAATCTGGAGAAACCGGTACAGGGGGTCTGGTTATAAGGTCTCAAGGTGTGACCGTTATAAGGTCAAGTCATCTTTTTTGCACTAAGGTCAAGTCATTTTTTTTTCAAGATAAATCATGTCTTTTTTTACTTTTTTTTGGTTGTAAATTTAGAACGAGACATATACCTTTTAACCAGACCCCCCTGTAATATTCAACCGAAAACCGGTTTTTTATTTCACATAGATACGACGGCCATCAGTATTGAGAATTGATGAAATTATGAGTTCACTTTTCAATTTTGCACTCGTGGGTTCACATTTGTTTATTTTTTAAATTCGTGATGTCATGGTGAGTGACGAGGATGATATTGACCTCCAGATAAAATTGATATTGATCACCTATTAGTACAATCAGACTTCATTATTTATTTATTTTTTGGACAATTATGTTTCTCAAATAAAGTTGTATTGTTTCGGAATATAGTGAAAGGTTGTAGAGAANCAACAGCTAGTTCAGATTCATAATAAAATAGTACAATATTCCAAAACGGTACGTCTCAAAAATTTTAGTTTTTTTAGCGGACCCCCCGTTTATTCCAAAACGGTTTTTTTATTCCAAATCTCTAATATTCCAAAACGACATATTCGAAAACGGTACGCCTCAAAAGTTTTAGTGGACACCCCCGTATTCCAAATCTCTATTTTTATTCCAAATCTCCAATATTCCAAAACGACATATTCCAAAACGGGGTTAACCGTTTTTTGAAAATATTTTCCGGAAACGAAGTGCGCCAAGCGAATCACAAATCTTCCAGTTTTTTAATACCGGTAAAAATCGATTATAAACCGATTTTAGCACGTTTAAAACTATGTGGTTTCAAGCAATGTTTAAAAAAATTCAGTATTAAACTAACGAATGATCATAATAAGTCGTATATTTTACCAACGCTTAATTGAAATCTTGAGAAACCGGTTATATTTAAGCGAAAACCGGTTATATTCAAGCGAAAACCGGTTTTTTATTTCAAATACAGGGGGGTCTGGTTATAAGGTCACAAAAGGTGACCGCTATAAGGTCAAGTCATCTTTTTTGCACTAAGGTCAAGTCATTTTTTTCCAGCACTAAGGTCAAGTCAATTTTTTTTGAAGTATGTGTTTTGGGAAAAAATCTTTGAAATCATGTCTTTTTACGCTTTTTTTGGATGAAGACCTCCCCCCGCTCGCACATTTTTTTTTCTATAGAAATCATGTCTTTTTACACTTTTTTTTTCTATAATATAGTGTCTTTTTAACATTTTGTAGAGTGAACACCATAATTTTTTCGCGAAAATCAAATATTAGGAAAATTTTTTAAACGGCATTAAGGTCAAGTCTTTTTTTTTTGAAGTGTATTAAGGTCAAGTCATTTTTTTCGGGCTTGACCTTATAACCAGACCCCCCTGTAGATACGACGGCCAGGAGTATTGAGAATTGATGTAATTATGAGTTCACTTTTCAATTTTGAACTCGTGGGTTCACATTTGTTTATTTTGTTTTTAATTCGTGATGTCATGGTGAGTGACGAGGATGATATTGACCTCCAGATAAAATTGATATTGATCACCTATTAGTACAATCAGGCGTCATTATTTATTTATTTTTTGGACAATTATGTTTGTCAAATAAAGTTGTATTGTTTCGGAATATAGTGAAAGGTTGTAGAGANGAGATCATATTTTTTTAATTAAGTTTCGTCAAAATTTCACGAAAAAAATTTGACGAAAAATAACAGATTTTTTTTTGTTTATAATAATCTAGATAATTCTATAACTTATAGTTAGGGTTAGGTGCATAGCGTCCTAGGGACAAAGTAACCGTCCTAGGGACTAAGTATTTTATATACATATAATAATAAGGTTAGGGTCAGGTGCATAGTATGCACTGCATACCGTCGTAGGGAAAAAGTCCTGAACACGTGAGGTCTCGCAGAAAATTTAAACCCTTCGGACGCCATAACCCTAGATTTAAATTTTCGAGTGCCTCACCATGCCGCCTTAGGGACAAAGTAATCTATATACGTATAATAATTAGGTTAGGGTTAGGGTTAGGTGCATACCGTCCTAGGGACAAAGTATTTTATATACTGTATTGACCAAAATCAATACATAAGTAACCCATTCCCTAACGGCTTTTATTTGCGCGCCTTTTCTTATTTACGCCCCATCGCGCCCTATAATAATTAGGTTAGGATTAGGTGCATACCATCCTAGGGACAAAGTAATTTATATACGTATAATATTAAGGTTAGGGTTAGGTGCATACCGCCCTAGGGACAAATTTACATACGTATAATACTAAGGTTAGGGTTAGGGTTTGGTGCATACCGCCCTAGGGATAAAGTAATTTACATACGTATAATGCTAAGGTTAGGGTTAGGTGCATACTGTCCTACGGAAAAAGTAGTATTTTTGTTTATTGAACTACACTTTTAAAAGTTTTTGACGAAACCATTTTTTGACGAAGAAAATCTTAGTTCAATGTATTTTGAGAAATTTCATTTCGTCAATGACAAACGTCAATTTGTTGACGAAAAACTCCTAAATCGAACAGACTAAAATCTTCAAATAAGTTTCGTCAAATTTTGACGAAACGCATTTTTTTTTCGACGAAACACACATTTTTTTTGACGAAACGCGTTTTTAGACGAAATATTTTTGACGAAACACTACATAACCCTTGTAGTAACCTCCAAATTTTGTTAAAATAATTGAATATAGTGTTTGATATAGCGTATTAAGATAACTGTCATTAAAAACTGTCCGATATGGGTGCAGGGTCGTTTCTTGTGAATTAATTATAGCCATTAATTAAAATACATTCAATACTGAAGTTCAAAAACATTGATTGAAAGGAGGAATTTTTGTATGTAATAAAATCAGTCATATATCGTAAAATACTTTAGATTGTTACGATTTTAATTCTACCACATGCTTTTAGTACTTATCAGTTATAGACTATAATTTATCGTCAATAAAACAATGACGTTGATTAGCGCACCAAAATTAGGCCAAATTAGTTCGTGGAAATTCTCTGGACCCATAGTGAATAATTTTGTTTATGAAAAAAGGAAGTTTTGTCCAACTGTTAACGTGCTTGTATTTTTTTGGAGAATCAGCAGTCTCAGAGAAAAAGTATTTAATTTATTTATCGAAAAACAATTTTGGGAAATTAAACATGAGATAATCAATTTATTGACAAAAAAGCGGGCCCTATGGAAGTATAGACTATACCACAAATTTCTAAAACTCGCCACAAAAAACGTTTTCTTGGAAAAACCGCGGAACCAAATTGTTTTGGTCTATTTTTGAAAACAAAATATTTGCTGAGAATAGTTTTTTTCAATTTTTTCCAGTTAACCCGGCACCGTATCTGGGCCCCATGTGTGGCTCGCACATATTTGTCTATTAGTCAGTAACTATATTTCTGGGAATGGTGGATTTTTTATACGGTATGACTTTGCCACTAACTTGTACGATTTGGCCCATTAGTGGCAAAGTCAAGTTTAAAAAATCCTTCATTCCCAGAAATATAAGTTTACTGGAAAAATTAAAAAAAAACCCATACCGTATGGGGTAAAATAACGCGCTTCTCGCTTTCGCAAATTCTGTATTCTAATAGCCTAGTATTAGTAATAGACTTAGAACTAGAAAAGCGAGAAGCCCGTTATTATACCTCATACAGTATGAGTCATACTGTACGTAATTTTTCATACTCGAGATTACGAAGGGTTTCATGATTTAGCCGAAATCAAATTGTTTATGGTTTGCTGTGAGTTAAATCTTTTTTTTTTTGGCTGTTTCCTGTATTTACGAAGATATCCTGTATTTGTTTTGTTTTTTCCGAAAGGTCGTTACATAAAATAAATATAAAATTTGAATTTATTTCTAGTGACATTTCATACAAAGAATTGATAAAATGCGATTAGACTTGTGCCTAAAGATATAATCATTGGGCGCCAGGAGTTAAACCACACGCCAGAAACGGCCGAAACGGAGGGAGAGGGGGGTGGACTCTCCCAGTCAGAGAAATGTGATTAAATTGAGTAAATGGCACCGGTTTAATCGGTGTAAAATACAAACTGAAAAACGTCAAATATGGAATACAGTCCATACTCTCAATACAGATAGTATTTACCGGTTTATCCAAATGAAGTCTCATATCACCACTTTTTTCGAGAATAAAAAACTGCCCTATTGGGAGCGAGGACTGTATTAACCAAATTTTGAAAGGATTAGACCTGAGATTTATGCTTTCAAATGACCAGTATTTGAATACAGTCCTTACTCCGTTTTTGGACGCTCCTTTTTCAGACGCTTTTTCGGCCAAAATGGGGCCATTCTAATAAAAAAAATGATCCTCTTTGTGACGATGCTCGTTTTTCGGACGGTATTTTCGAGAACCGAAAACGTCGGAAAAAGAAGTAAGGACTGTATTTTAAAAACGCTTAAGGTCTAAAATCCCCAAAAATTGTTTGCTTTGAAAGTAATGGAAAATTTGGTTGTTTCTCGACACTGCTTAACCCATAGAGACGGGAAAGGAATTGAATCCAAATAAATATTGTGTAATTTCCTCGGTTCGTAAAAGTTTACCACTTAGTCTAATGACTTGTTTTTTTTTCTTTTACAAATAAATAAATCACATTGAACAGAACATCCAGAATGAAAGCACAAATCGTCAACCGGTTAACCCTAAACCAACCAGAATGACAAATTCCAATAGTCCGAATCTTGGATTCGCATACTTCTTGTTCTATGCCTTGTTACCTCTTGTTCTCGTTGCAGGAATGGTTCTAGAACTTTTATGTTACAGTATTGCAGCCCGGGTTGGTTATAATGTGTGTACAAGAAGGGTAGGTTATAAGGTCTGATAAGAAGAGTAGGTTATAAGGTTCTTTTTTTGCACTAAGGTTTTATGGTATTTTTGATCTCAAAAAAGTCAAAACATGTCTTTTTGGGATAAAATATTTAAAATCATGTCTTTTTGGAATCAAATATTTAAAATCATGTCTTTTTGGGATAAAATTTTTAAAATCATGTCTTTTTGGAATAAAAATTTTAAAATCATGTCTTTTTGGAATAAAAATTTTAAAATCATGTCTTTTTGGGATAAAATTTTTAAAATGATTTCTTTTTTCCCTTTTTTGGATGAAGTTTTCAGGTGTCCAAAAAATAGAAACGGACAAAAAAGGTATTCGATTTGGAAAATCATTTTAAGATTTTTGATATTTTTTTTACCTTAGACCTTATAACAAACTGTGTATAATTTGTTCGAACCAATATAAAAGCGATAATTTTTCGCTACAATTTCATTGGTGTAATATATTTGTTCCTGCTTTTATTATGGCCGTACAATGCCGGCATTCCGACGGCTTATTCAAAACGGTTCAGTCTAGTGGTGCTTATTTTTTCAATATTTTTCTGCATTCTTCAAATTATATTTCAAATCGTTGACTTTGCATTGGATGATGAATTCGAAATTTGGGTTAAAGATCCGATTTCGGTTGATGGATGGAGTGATTCGACCAGTTTTGCGAAATTCGACCAGTATGCAAATTGCTCAGATAGGGAACGGATGTTGCGCTTTCTCGGAATGCAGTCCCTTAAACAGGCTGACCATCTCAATAGAGTTCGCATTGTGCTTCCAGATTAGGCTAACCACTCAAAATGCATTACAGTGGGTGTGCTCAATAAGGGACAAAGATTTATCAAATTGTAAACCTGGCATTTTTTGGTATGTTTCAGGGATAGGGTCAACTCGGGTGTATTTGAGTTTCTCAAGAAACTCGGGTGTATTTAAGTTTCTCAAGAAACTCGGGTGTATTATTAAAAAAGTCGAATACACCCGAGTTTCTCGAGAAACTCAAATACACCCGAGTTGACCCCATCTCATTTTTACGTTGGTCAGCAGGTGCGTTGTAACCCACAAAAACCGATCACTATTTTAAATGAAAATTAAATGAAATTAATTTTGAGTTTATGAAAAAAATTCGAAATTGCTCATGGAAAAGTGTTCAAAGTAGGATAGCCTATTTTAGATATCATTGTTTTTGCCGCTTCCCTTGCCTGCTTCCTCAAATTAAGAAGTCTTGGAAAACCATGCAGCCACCAAGGCAGTCAAGAAACACAGGTAATATTCTAATTTAGCTTCATTAAGTCTAGACCGTGCAGTCCTCGCGCTTGGCTAACTGACCAAGTAAAATAACTCTTGGAGAAACAAAGATAAAAACAAAATCTTGTTTTAACCAGGCCAATGTTAATCATTAGGCGAAAGTTTGAGTTTATTAAAAAAAACAAAGGTTATAACTTATAAAGACTGCTTTGGTCGCTTTAGTCCGGATTCAGTTTGACAAGGGCTTTTTGTTGAGGGGTAATATGACCCTATTGAAGCAACTTGTAATTTGACACCTTTTGGTGGTGATATTACAAAAATGACCCCATTATTAGAATCAGCGTCCTTCATTTAGTTACTTGACCAGTTTGGAGCTATTTAACACCTATAGTACCCCAGATATCCTTGATTTAATGTTCTTACAGGAGGGTTTGTTATAAGGTCAGCCATTTGTGCCGTTATAAGATCAAGTCAGTTTTTTTTTAATTGCATTAAGGTCAAGTCAGTTTTTTCAGGCACTAAGGTCAAGTCAGTTTTTTTGAGTAGCGTGCTTTTTGGGAAAACATTTTTTCTATAAAATACAGGGGGGTTGGTTATAAGGTCCGCCATTTGTGTCGCTATAAGTTCAAGGCAGTTTTTTTGAGTATCATGCTTTTTGGGGAAAAAATTTTAAAATCATGTCTTTACGTTTTTTTTCTTAAGTTTAAAAAGTGTATTTAAGCTGATTCCAGGACATCCTGGAGCTTCCGAAACGTTTATTGGGGACGAGGCTATCAGTGAGAACTACCTCCATAAAATGACAAAGGTGAATAAAGCCCTTTTCATCGCGACTTTGATGTTTCTGTCGCTTTCGGGAATCGCTTCGCCCTCCATTCTATCATTTCCATATTTATTGTTGTTTTTATTATTAACGACGCTGTATGCTTTCCATGTTGATTTGGAACCCTTGCCGCAGATTTATAAATTACGGTTGGCCACCTCGGTTTATACCGCCATTCATCTCGTTATCATTTATGTATACCAGCTTCAAATGATCAACGAAGCTGTCACCAATCCGGACCAGTTAGGACCGTCGTTGGCCCCACGACTTCTTGGCCTAAAGGTTATGATTGGAAAATCTAGAAAAAATATGGGGTAAACGCAAAAAGGTCACTAGTTTTTTTCTTTACAAATTCATGTCTATTTTGTAGGTGAAGTCAAGTTGGACTTACAAAAGCCCCTTGACAGGAAATTATTTATTTTACTCGGTGTTTTACATGAATTTCCGCCATCCTTTCGCCCGCATTTTCTTGATGGCGATATTCCAGTTTTTGAAATTGGAAAAAAAACTCGAGTTTGGCTTTCTAGAAAATACGAAAGAAAAAACGGCGAAAATTCATGTGAAACGCTCACTACAACATATGTATTGGTGGAGTGTTTAACGTTTTTTAAATTCTAGAATCTAAATTTGTTACAGGGGGGGTTGGTTATAAGGTCAGCCATTTGTGCCGTTATAAGGTCAAGTCAGTTTTTTTGCACTAAGGTCAAGTCAGTTTTTGAGGCACTAAGGTCAAGTCAGTTTTTTTGACTAGCATGCTTTTTGGGAAAAAGTCTTTAAAATCATGTCTTTTTACGTTTTTTTTTGGATGAAGACCTCCAAAAAGATTATTCAAGCATTCTAAAGGTTCTTGTTACAATGAATTGCACGGAGCCGTGGGACTTGAGTGTTAAACACCCATCGAACTGTGTAAACTCGACCTTAGAGCCTATCGACCAAAGCGCTGATGAAACCGGACCAAAATGCTGCCAGAAACCGGACTGTTGGGGCACCGAATGGCCCGATTTTTTGGAGCCAATGTTTATTCTCGGCCTTCACTTTGTTTGTGCATATGCACTTAAAACGTATCGAGAATATCGTTCGGCTCATGCGGCCCATTATCAACAGTTAAATGAAAGACAGGCCCGGCATCGAAATCACAATCACCAAACTGATTTTAGTTTTTGTGCGATTAGACTTTTCGGGGGGTAATTATGTGATAAGTTTTTTGGCAAGTGTGGTTTCGTGAATTGAAACAAATATATACACTACCTACCTGCTTAAAGTAACAGTCAGTTTATCCGCCTACCCATTACCTGCTTAAAGTAACAATCAGTTTTTCTGCCTACGTATTACCTGCTTAAAGTAACAGTTCCACTTTGAGTACACTACCTAACCCGTTATGTTATCACCATCAAACCTTAAAAACTGTTAACATAATGGAATTTTGTTAACATAGCGGGTGTTAACATAACGGATTAGGTGGTGTACCAGTTTTTTGTTCCATTTCGTTCCATTTTTGGGTTTCCTTTAAGCAGTTAGGCGGAACTATTACTTTAAGCAGGTAGTGCGTAGGCGGCAAAACTGACTGTTACTTTAAGCCAGTAGGTGCTGTATTTATATATATATATAGCGAGAAAACGTAAAAATAAAAGATAATTATGATTCGATCCCGTAAACAGGCCCAATATGCAATTAGAGAGGTTCAACCTCTTATGGACGATGAAGCATTTAGTGACGCAGACTGTATGAGTTCAAGCACAGCTCAAAAGGCATGGGAAGTTATTATATTCTTTTAGGGACCAAATTTATATTGTAGGCCTTTTTGGCCGTAAGTCCGATTTAAGTACACAGGGTGCGCAGTTATCTTGCGAAAAAACGTTTATCTTGCGACTTTTCAAGGACCAAGTTCGCAAGATAACTGCGCACCCTGTGTACCGGAAATCAATTTTTTTTCTCGCGAGACCTCCTAAGTTATTTGATAGTTGGCCAAATTTTCCAACACTGGTCGTAACCATACCCCTATTTGAAAAAAAATCTCCCAAAAAAGGACAATATGTCAACCCGTTCTCCAATGTCTGTAGCGGCTTTGCACCATCGAATGTCGATTTTTGCCTCTCGTCTGCCGCAGCGTGGCCAGATTACGACGGCGCTGCGCGAAAAGGCCCTTTACGTTTTTGGATTAATTATGATGATGGCTTGGTCGGTAACATACCATTCCTGGATAACGTTTATTCTGCTTTTGTGGAGTTGCTATTTATGGATGGCGCGGGATCGGGCTTCCGTGACCTTACGACACAGCAAATACATAACGTTATATGCGATTATTCTCATCCTACTCCAATTTGTCTACTCATTGCGTTTAACCGATACGGAACTTCCTGTGAATTTAAACCATGGAAATGACTTGAAAACTATTGGATTAAGGGCCGGAGTGTTCAATAAAAAAGGGTTAAATTTGCTGGGTTCGAACCTGCTACCTGAAACGTCTAAACGTCACTCTGTACAAATAATGTATAATACACAGGGTGCGCAGATATCTTGCGAAAATTGCCGCTCGTACGCTTATCTTGCGACTTTTCAGAATTTTTTTTTCGGGACTTCCGCCCACGCACTGAGCAGTTATCTTGCGAAAAAAAAATTTTTTCATTGAAATCATGTCTTTTTTTCATTTTTTTTCTATTGAAATCATGTCTTCAGTTTTTTTTTTCAATAATATCATGACTTTTAATTACAAGGTGGTTTGTTATAAGGTCAGCCACTAAGTTTTTTCAGGCATTAAGGTCATCTCAGTTTTTTGAGAAGCATGCTTTTCGGGAAAAAATCATGTCTTTTTTTGAGAAGCATGCTTTTTGGGAAAAATCATGTCTTTTTTCGTTTTTTTTTGGATGAAGAACTCGCAAGATAACTGCGCATCCTGTGTAATTTATAATAATACAGGGGTCTGGTTATAAGGTTACAAGGTTGAGAAGCATGCTTTTTGGGAAAAATATTTAAAATCATGTTTTTGTTCGGTTGTTTTTTAATTTCCGCGAAAAAAACTTTCTTTTTCCATATGGACGTTTTCTTTGACAGACCACGGTGCCAATAACCGCTACGTATGTTTCATTTCCGGACATTTTGAATCACTCAAAAATAGGCGCCCAGAATCCCATGCATTTCTCACACTGCTATTGGAAATTGCGTTTACGTTAGTATTTTGGCTCATGATTCATGAATTTATTCGAAAAAAGTTCGACAAACGGCGGCCGTCTTCGCACCATCCCGAACTGCCGCCAATGCCCGAAGTTCAGGCCTGGATTCTAGAACAATTAGCGCGATATTTTATTATCATCGTTTCGGGATTTTTGCTGTTTATTGCGCTGAATGGGGACGTTGTTGGATATAAAATTATCTATATGGTTTTCTTTTTGTTTTCGGGGATAATTTTTCAATTGTCGTGGAATATGTGGCATCGAATTCTCCGAATATTTTGGCTGTTGCTCGTTGTTTACTCCATTCTGGTCGTTGTCCTTATATACACTTTCCAGCTCAAAGGATTTGAATCTTATTGGATTGAAATTACGAAATTGGAGACATCACAGCTCAAAGATATCGGCCTTATTTCCTACAATGGTAAGTATTTTTATGGGATTTTTTTTTTTTGATTGTTTCGAGAAATTTTTTGAGCGTTCGTTCTTTTTCAAATCCACTAGTTAGGGCTTACGGCTATACCCAAGCCCTATTTCGAGAAATGTACCAAACAATTACATCTGTTTGTCTTAAGAAAAAATCGAAACTTCTCGTAAATTTAATTTAGTTTTTTATGATAACCCTAACCGTAATACAGGGGTCTGGTTAGAAGGTCTTTAGTTGTGACCGTTATATGGTCAAGACAATCTTTTTGGGGAAAAAATTTAAGAATCATGTCTTTTTGAACTTTTTCCCAGCACTCAAGGTCTTATGGTGGGCATTTTTTTCAGATCGTTATAAGGTCAAGTCAGTTCTTAAACGTGCATTAAGGCAATTCAGTTTATTTGGGTCTGACTTTATAACCAGGCCCCAGATTTGGCAGATTTTTGTTTTACGGTATCCATCAGTTAACTAAAGGTCGGCACTTTTGGACTTCAACCCGAATTGGACCCGATTTTTTAGAGTTGGGTTCACTTTATTTTTGCCTGGGTCCAGTAGGGTCATTCGGGTTGGGTTGTCCACTTCTATTACGCTCGTGTTGGGTCCAAACCGGGCCCATTTGGGTTGGGTTGGGTCCACTTTTTTACAATTTTTCCGAGCTCTGTCCGTTAACAACCTGTGCAAAAAATGAGATTTAAGGGTAGTACGGTCAATTTGTTTACAAAAAAATGCAAAAAAGAAAGGCTTCCTGGAGACAGGGCATACATTATATCAGTTTGGGATTACCCTGAGAACCTATATCCATACTTTGTGATTCATTTCCCGTTTTTTGCGGGACCATAACTATTGGCAGTNAAAATAAACTGAAACGAAATACGCAAACAAATTTTAGCAAGGACCACTATTGTGAACGATTTCGTATTTCACCCAATATTTTCAAAAATTGAAATGGTCAAAATTTCTAGAATTTTCTGGCGGAAATAAAGTTTTTGCACTTGAACTCATTCATAATACATCTAAGGTTTACTTGAAGTGAATTATACGCATACAACACGTTCAAATAAAAAAATGATGTTCATTTGTAAACAAATTGACCGTACTACCCTTAACAAAAAAACCAACATCCTGAACTATTTTTAATTTTTTTAGCTCATTGAGTATTTTTCATTTCTCATTGGTTATTTTTTTCAAAATCAAAATTTTTCGCTCGTCCAGAGTCTAGACTCCAGACACAATAATCGACATTTTTTCTGATTTTTCATATTTGTTTAAGAATCATCGACCCTAATGATGAAGATCTTTATGCCGACGGCTTTTCTTGTGTGTTGTATGTTACAATTGCATTATTATCACGAGCGGTTTGTTTTGTTGGTTGATGAAAATACAGAGGACTTCCAAGAAAGGGCCGTTTTGAGTAAAGAAGAACGAAACAACCGAGAACAGCGCACTTTTAACAACGAAGAAAGCAACACCTCGAGACGCTTTAGAAAGGTACCGTTTTTAAATATGCCCTTAATACCCCCATATACTGGGCCCCAATAAGAATATTGTAAGGGTAACAAAAAAGGAAGAAATTCTTATTCATTTTTTCGCGTTGATATGGTAACGCGGCCAATCAAGGAAATACGCTTACAATATTTATTATACAATTTCTTTTAAAATTTCTTAAAAAAATCTTGAAATAAAGTTTAACTACAGGAAAAAGTATCAGGAAAAAAATTGGATCGGAGAATTTCAGCCTGCGCAGCTTTTTCTATAAGCCTGCGCAGTTATGTTGCATTATTTTCTTCCAACATAAAAACATTTCTTTTTGGGAAAAAAATCTATAAAATCATGTTTTTTTTGGAAATTTAACCAAGGATCATTTTCCGCGTAACACCTTAATTGTCTCGCGCTGCCAATTTTGATTGGCCGCGTTACCACAGCAACGCGAATAAACAAATAACAATTTCTTCCTTTTTTTGTTACGCGGACAATTAGGCTTGTCCCCTGGCGGCGGTTCCAACCTAATATTTTCGAACATCCTTTAAAAACGGTATCAAAGTTTTGGATTAAATTTTCGGCATTTGGCGAGACATTTAAGCGGATTTCGTGGAAACTGCTCGAAATTCACCGCTGGAAGATTTGCGCGATTACGGTAATTATGTCAGCGTTGAATCAGCCCAGCGCCTGTTACTTATTTCCGGCCCTTATTTGGATTTTATCATTGCCTTTTCGCCAATTAGACTTTTTTGTTTATATTGTAACGCTGGTATGGAGTTCGATGATGCTCTTAATGAGCATGATTTATCAGTTGAACTTTGTATTTGATTGGCTATCAACAACCACCGCTAATGAGACACAGTTTAGGTTTCAACCTCGAAGTTTTACTTTTTATTAAACCAAAATATCGAAAAAAAAACTGTTTCAAAAAATTAAAGTATGGCGTGAAAAACACGGTTTTCTCACAAAGTGTCCAAAAATAAACTTTTTTTGTATCTAAACTTGTTATGAAAACATGTTTTTCTCAAAAAAATTTGCTTTAAAATTACATGTTTACAAAAAAGTAAAAAAAAAAACAAGTTTGTACAGTGAAATTATTCGTCTTTAAATTTTTTCAAAAAACACATTTCCAAAAAAATTCCCAAGAAGGGGTAGTTTGAAGTTAACTAATTTCCGCAAAGCTTGGTGTGGAAAATATTTTTTCTATAAGTGTCATTCTAGGTACTGGCGTGGGTAACAAATTTTTCACCGAGCTGAACGGGACTCGTCGTATATGGAGTCATATTCGGACAAGTCCCGTTCATCTCGGTGACACACTCCATAATCACACCAGTATCTTGAAAATCTGGTAATAACGCATTTTCCAATTTTTCGGCTTCCTTTTCCTTGTTTTTGCCAAAAGTGGAAACTTTTTTTTTGAAACCTTTATCAGTGGTGTGAAAACGACGCAGTTGTAAGTACTAATACTGCCGACGCCCTTGAATGGTTTGGATTTCGAAAAGTTGCGGATGACGAGTCTTTTTGTTGGTTTATTAGGGGTTGGTTAGCCATTATCATTACCCTTTTAGCCGAACGGGTAATTTTCCGTCGTTCCCGATACTTGGAGAATATGTACCCAGAGTCCAAAAGCGCCCCAGGTGCAGTTTTTCCGGATATTATTCGAAAAAATGCTGATGAATCGGTAAAGGAATGTGCCCAATTCTTTGCCAATTATTTCTTTCATAAGTTTGGCGTCGAGATTTGTTTTATTTCGACCGTTTTAACGGTAGGGTTTGAAATTTTCAAACCAAACATATCAGGGTGGTTGTCCTTTCAGTAGTTTTTAGGCTTTTTGCACTTATCTACAGTGGTCTGATATTTAGACCGTTATAAGTCCTAATAACTTATAAGTTATAACGTGAAGTCAATTTAAAACATAAATTATGTCTTTTTTGGATGAAGATCTGACCTTATAATCACGCCCTCTTGTAATAGAAATTAATGCCAAAGAGTTTTTTGTTTCGCAGAATATTCTTTTCGTGGAAAATCCTAGAAAATCTTCTAGTTATAAGGTCAAGTCAGTTTTTTCTGGCACTAAGGCCAAGTCAGTTTTTTTGATAAGCCTGTTTTTAGGGGAAAACTCTTAAAATCATGTCTTTTTACGTTTTTTTTGGATTAAAGACCCTTAAATATACACCCAATAAAAAATTCTAGAAATAATTTTTAACCCATATTATCGGTGTGGAAACGTCAAGATTTTTTTGGTTCCGTTTATGCAATTCTTCTCCTGTTGCTTTTGATAATTTCGTTTAAATCGCGGGAGTCATTATCGCGCATTTGGAAACCGTATACGTTGATATTAGCGTTTATTTGGGCGCTTGAATACGTGCTGGTTCTTGGAGTGCCCAAAACGCTGTGCTTTGATTGGTCGTTGACGTGGGAAAACACTTTGGGCGGAATTATTAATGACAAAATACAGCGCACCAGATTTATCACTTTTATGTTTTTGCCATCTGGGAACACCGTCTCAGAAATGAACTCCGGCATTGACACCGATAAAGCCCGGGTTTAAGTTTAAATTTTTGTAAAGTAAAAACTGAATATTGTATAATATGAATTAAGCCATTTATGACAAAAATATAATTGACCGAACATCTCGACCAGTTGCACTTTGAATTTCGAAATATGTGTAATTGGTCTAAAAAAGTTCGGTCAATTCATCAAACCCAACTTATACTTTCTTTATCTTAAACATTTTTTCGTACGGTCCTTAACCATTTATCGGACGTTTCCGGTTCTCGAAAATAGCGTCCGATAAATGAGCATCGTCACAAAAAAGGTCATTTTTTTCATTAGAATGACACCATTTTGGCCAAAAAAGCGTCCGATAAATGAGTAAGCGTCCGATAAATGGTTAAGGATCGTAATTGTTAGTACGGTCCTCACTCTCTTATGTACCACACTGTATCCAAAACAAAGGACCAGTTGACCTGTTTTGGTACAAAACTTTTATAACCCGGTTTTAAGCCAAAGAAATAATTCCAGACTTCTTCCAGCTGCTTCTGGCTGTCTGTCAATGTTCGGTTTTTGAAAATGAAAAAAAAGACGAATGGATCAAACTGGCTGGAAGTAATAATGATGAAAATTTGGATCGTGTGCCTAACAACCCATTTCGAAATTTCATCCTGGCCGAACCCCCCACCACCCTTGATCGACTCAAGACTTTTGTCTTTTCAATGGTCTATTGGGTCACGTTTACCGTCGTCCTTATAGCCGGTACTAACCGAACATCACTCTTTTGTCTCGGATATTTGGTTGCGTCATTTTATTTTCTTTATCAAGGACAGGCAATGAGTTTTAGATATTTAACTCTATTATAACTACAGGACTGGTTATGACCGGAGGTGGGCAGATTTTGTATCCTTGTCCGCGGGTAATTATCCATGCTCGGGTACTTACCCTTGATACGTTTCAAAACTTCTTAATATAGGACAATGTCCTAAGGACAGTACGTTAATAATCTAAACGGTTTATTAAACTGATGTCAAATATTCGGGATTCGGTGCCAGATTTTAATCAACAAGTGTTGGTAGAAAACTGACATTACATGGAATTTAAATTCGGCGAAAAAAATTAAACTCGGATAAAGGGTAAACTTGGGTAATTTTCACTGGTAGGGTATGAGAGGGTACAAATTTTTCCGTACCCCTATTTTTCAGTGGTAGTGTAGGGTACAAAAAGTCCTGCCCACCTCTGGTTATAACTTTTAACGATGATGGTTTTATCCTTTATAAGCTGTAGTGCTCTTTTTGTAGTAAGGTTTTATGGTATTTATAGTAAGATCATAAAGTCTTTGAAAATGATTGTGTCAAAATTTTACAGTTTTTTTGAATTAAGGTCAAGTAATTAAGGTTAAATTTCTAAACTCTAATGAAAAGGTCATTATTACCTCAAGGCCTTCGATTTTACGTCGTCGTTGGAATCTGTTGTTATTTTTTACCGGATTTGTAATTGTGGCAAAATGCTGCCTTCAGCTATTGGCCTGCGTTTTTCACGACTTTTTACAGGAAGAAAATTCATGTATTCTGAAAAGTTTGCTGAGTTTGTCTTGTGAAAAAGGCGACGAATATGAAATAAACAACGGAAATCAGCAAGTCAAGGTAGAGTTTTTTTAGCCTGCAGCCTACGCCTAAATATTGGTTCAAATATACGTGGTTATAAGGCGATTGACGTTACCTGCTATAAATTCTGAAGTTCTTTTTAGGCAC
>SCLG01000561.1:0-11204 GCA_004367875.1 Oikopleura albicans | reverse complement strand
CTTCAACGCCGCATTTTCCAGTCGTATTATTTCTTGCACGTTCGTGAAGATTTAATTGTTCAAATCGGCCTCAGCTCAAAAGGAAATCAACTTTTTTCCATGTGGGTTTTGCAGGAAGCGAAAAAACGAAATCAAGAGGAGGAAGTTGACCGTCAACGCGTTGCAAAATCCGTTGAGCGGATTAAGAAAAACGTTAAAGGAGATTTGCAGGATCCTTATGACCACTTTGACGCACTACGCGTTTGTGACAAAACCTGGTTTGAAGATTTAACGGAAACTATAGAAACGGAAGATACAAAAAGTACTCAGATTAATCACAGGAAAGGCTGCAAATAATTTACTTTAGAATTATAATATTGGGCAGCTTTTAGGTTAGATAGTCTTTTTTGACAATANAAAATCATCCAACTTGCTGTACTTGAAATTTAATGAACGAGACACGATATCGCAAAAAGCTTACATAGAATTGAGCACCATAGTTTCCCGTACAATATGGTAAAAAAACTGAATCAATAGCACCAACACTGTTCACGTGATTGATGAGGTTTTCAAAAAAATTAACATAAAAAGTCTAACTTTTATAAGAAAAGTGACTAATGCGTTGTGATTAGTATTGAACTTTGCGATCAAATTGTGTTTAACCATTTCTTGGAAGATTGTAAACGCCCATCATGTAAAAAGTAGACATTAAAAACACGTAAACAACATTTAATTTTGAAAAATTATATGACCAATTTTACAAATTCCATGTTTTGTTGAAATTTTGAAAGCTCCATATTTCTAGAATCAGTTTGTCAAATGAACTTGACAATGCTTGATACCAATAACTAACGCCTTAAATAGTAATAAAAACATAAAATATGCGGATAAAATGAGGTATTTAGATTTTTGAGTTTAGTTTGTACACAACATGACTGACTGGTCCTTAAGCTTTTTTTCGGGTGAAGACAATTTTTTTTCTAATATCGGGGTCAACAGTTTTGTATGTCTTGTTAAAATAAAGATTTTCGAGAAAAAAGAATTCAGTATCATCAAAATTGTAAAACTAAATAAGCTTTCCGATTTCGTTTTTACCCAAGTTCACTGCGCTGTGGTAATAGTTTTAGCTTAGTAAAACTAATTAACTGATGCGTGGTAGTTTCAAAATCAAGTTTGTTAACAAAGGGCCTTCGATTTTAGAAACCAAGACCTTATAATCACCGCTTCGTAAATTAAAAGTGACAAATACAAAATTTTCAGTCTAAACTAGGCAAACGTTTAGTATAACGGATGATGCTGACACTTCAAAAGTAGTTATGGCCCATATTCCACACAGCTACACCGACAACCAAATAAACAACAAACACGGCCAGAGTCCAAAACTGCCCAAAGGAATACGAGATATGACTCATAATCTTGGCAGTGTAGTTTTTACCGGAAAGTTACCGGATCGTCAGCGGAAAGACCCGACCCTGTATGATTCCCATGAAACTTTAACGGATAAGTCTCAGCCGAAAACCGAACCAATCGATCGTCCGACGGTTGAAATCACAGAAGCCGAAGAGCCAACTGAAGCCAAGGTTCCAAATACGAATGATTTTTGTTTTTCTAAAAATATAAAAAAGACCACCTAACCAGTTATCTTAACAACTGTTTTGCTCAAAAATGTGAGTAGATAATTGGGTATACGCTATACCGTATAGAGCTTGGTAACATAATTGGATCGCGATACGTTTTCGTCCAAAAAATGTTTAGATAACTGGTTAGGGGGGTTATTTTACGTAAAAATGTACGTAAAAATCTATGTAAATATAGATAAGGAAAGAAACTTTCTTTAAGAATTATTAATTTTTTTATGAAAATTTATAGCGTAGATTTTTTGTACCCACAGTTGTACCGGTAATTTCAAACCGGTTTTGGGCTAAATTTTGAACCTATGAAAAAGGAGTTGTTACTGTTGACCCAGAGCAAGAAGACCCTTATATGCGTCAGGGCTGTGGCGGTTGTATGGCAAACCTTATGGTCGATTTACTCATTTATTTAACCCGCGTCCTTAATACACGTACCCAGGCGTACCGGTCGATTATAATCCAGTTAAAGAAAGACCGGCAACAAAGCCGACAGGGAATGCCTGTGGTAGCTCCACGAAGATATGCCGTCGAAATTAAACGGGAAGCTCTTAAACAATCATTTCAGCCAAATACAAAATCTAGTCCAACAACTGCGTCAGGGGAAGATATTTCAGACGAACGCAAGTCTAAGGTACGGTACCAACCATTTCTAGGCACCGCGGTCGTTCGGAAAAAAAGTTATTACAGGGGGGTCTGGTTAAGGTGTGACCGTTATAAGCAGTGTTGAAAAAGTTGGCCAACGCTCCAAATTTTCTCAACGCTCGGATTTTTCCTAACGCCCAACGCTTGAATTTTTCCCCACGTCCAAAGCTCCCAACACGTTTGGAAGAAAAATTACCCAACGCTTCCAACACTGGTTATAACTTATAACTGTTAACACTGTCGTATAACTTATAAGGTCAAGTCATCTTTTTTGCACTAATTTTTTTTCAAGATAAATCATGTCTTTTTTCACTTTTTTGGGGTGTAAATTTAGCACGACACGGGTAATAATTTTTTTATAGAAATCTTGTCTTTTTCACTTTTTTGGGCTTAAATTTAGAACGAGACATATACGTTTAGAACGACACGGGTAATATTTTTTTATAGAAATCATGTCTTTTTTCACTTTTTTGTGTTTTTTTTTTGGTTTCCTTGACCTTATAACTAAACCCCTGTACATGTTCTTTCTTTGAAAGGTTGGTATCTTGAATAAAGGAGGACGAGTATTTGGTGAAATTTGTGGAACCTGACTATTTTGATCGCGGCGAGCATTATTTGCAGCGTCTTTTATCTGCAATTTGGTATTTTGGGCAGTTTCAGATCGATAATGTTTGCTACACCCTGATGGTCCTTAACGGGATGCTAAATGCTTCTCTTTTGTCCATTCCATATCTTGGTTTTGTATTTTTATGGGCTATGCTGAGTGTGCCCAGACCCTCCAAGCGCTTTTGGGTAACGGCCATTGGGTACACGTGTCTCGTCATTATCGTCAAGTACGTTTTTGCTTTTGAGTTTTGGACTAACTTACTGGATAAAGATAATGACCCGGATCAACCATTTTCCACCCTACGAATCGTTGGCCTTGAAAATCGCCACGGGGTAAAGTACCTCGACATTGCCCAGCTCCTGGTACTTTTCTTTCAGCGGGGACTCTTGAAAGTTCACGGACTTTGGGAAAACTACGACGAATTTGAGTTTGATTCAGACCAGGAATGGGTTACAATTATGCGCAACTTAACCCCAGGGGTAATAGTGCAAATTTGCACCAATTGGAATAATGCAACTGTAGTCCTTACTCCCATTACGGACTTTTTTCAAAAATAGCTCCACAGCGTCCAAAAATGGCCACTTTAAGTGCATTTACCACATTAAAGGACGCTGTTTTCGGAAATCAAGGCTGTCCCTTTTTGAGATTAAGGACTGTAAAGAGGTAGTTGCAACCCGCATTTAGGACGTTAGGCCAATTGAACGACAACTGAACAATACGATCGATTTCATTTCCGGTCGTCTAAGGGGTGGCCGACCAGCCCGGGACACATATGACCACGACGTCTCCGGTCAGGGCGGAGTTAACCAGCAGAATTGTTGTGTCCGGGGCTCTGATTGGCTAATTAGGCAAATTGTTATTTTGCTCCGTTCGCCGGGCCGTTTTTATGCCCGGGTAATTGAGCAGGAAAAGGACCGAAAAAATACGCCAACCGATATGTATATTTGGATGCTTGGCGTCGATTTTATTTGCTTCATTATTATCATGTTTGGTTATTGGGCGTTTGGGAAACACACAATTGGTCAACAAGGAGATATCACAACTGAAATCAAAGAAAATACCGTTCCGAAAAGCTTCCTTTATCTTCTCATTATTCACTTTTTCCTAATTTTGATTGGTAAGAACCGGTTTTTTAACCCTTGGACACATATCATGAACGATTGTCCAGTCTAGCATAAAAAACGCGTAATTCCGATTTTTTATTTTTAGTGTTAGGACAATGAAATCAACATAGAGTACCACATTATATATTAAAATTAATAATATATACAAAGGGTGCGCAGTTAACTGTCACACAGTTTATTTATGGCAAACTACCTGAAAGATGGGCGCTTAAGGGCGCAGTATATTATTAGGCTATATAATCGAGAAATCAGGCTATTAGCTCTTAACCCACGCTTGAGCTCGAAATTTCACAATTTTTTTTTGTGAATAACCAAACAACAAAGAATGTGGACGAGTTAAAGGAAACACAAAAAAACATATTTTCCAAATAATTTTTAGTCATTGGGAGTAAACAATAGGTGGCGAAAAGGGTTTGTTTCGAAAAATATTAAACTACCCTTGCTCGCCAGAAATCGAGACGCATGATCGACTGGACAATCTTCCAGTCGTTTCTCGATGGATTATTATGAAAATATATGTTCAAAGGTTAACCGCTCAATGATGAGTTTAACAATTCTCTTTAGATCGTGCAATTTATTTGAAAAAGAACCTTATCGCCAAGTTGGTCTTCCATGTTATGCAAGTATTGGTAATTCACATATGGTAAGTCTTTTAAAATGGCATTTTAGGATTTGTGATTTATTATTATTATTTATATTTGAATATAAGGCATTATACGGTATTAGGTATAATAACGTGCTTCTCGCTTTTCTAGTTTTTAATTCTATTATAATACAAAATTTGGGAAAGCGCGAAGCTCGTTATTTTACCCCCATACGGTATACCTTTGTGTGAAAAGGTTTTAAAATATGTTTAGGATGTTCTTCCTACTGCCTTCAATAACAACCCGTTCATTTTTTCGCAATAACGTTGCGATGGCATTGTACAGTTTCAAAGCTTTATATTTCGCATTCAGCAGTCACCAGGTAATCAAACTTTCATTTTCCCCAATTTTAATAGAATTTATTTTTCCAGGGCCATTGTCAATGGCCCATTGACCACGTCTAGCTTTTTCAGTTTTTTTTTTCTTCAAAAAATGTGAAACAATAAAAGCGAAACATTAGAGTGTATCCGCTGTTACTGGGTGTTGGTTATAAGGTCAGCCATTTGCACCGTTAGAAGGTCAAGGCAGTTTTTTTGAGAAACATGATTTTTGGAAATAATCTTAGTATCATGTCTTTTTAAGATTTTTTTCTGGTTTCGTCCAATACGGACAATTTTTGTGAAAAAAATCCCTCCTAGTTGAAAATGAACACTTTACGACAATTGGCCCCAATACGGACGGTGTTTTCGAGATCAAAAACGTCCGTATTGGTAAGAAAATAGCTTCTTTTAAAAACTCGGCACCATTCCATTCCAAATTTTCGAATTTCACAAGTCGAAAATCACAATTTACGTTTAACTTTAGATAAAATGTGGCTACCCAACCCGAATCTTGCAACACTTTCTCACAAAAAAATATAATTATGTCAATTTGTATGTATTTATTGGTTACAGAATATGTCCGTTTATTATTGAATTTCAAAATATCATGGATTGGATGTTTGTTGAAAGTACAGTGGGTATCAGTAGGTGGTTCATGTTAACCACTATTTACCACGAACTGTACCAAATTAAATGTTGGAGAGTTTTGGAAAAACAGTTTCATTATCCGAGGGGTGAGCCCAGATGGCCCAGCTTCAAATACAGTGGAGGTAATTCAAATTTATTTTCAAATTCTTTATCTCGGACAAGAATAATAAAGACGATAATTCTTTTCTGAAGCAAAAATTTTAAAAAAAAGGAAATCATATACACCACCTGCGCAGTTATCTTTCCACCAAATTTTTCAAAAAGCGGAAAGATAACTGCAGCGTCGGGAAGATAAGTGCACAATGTGTAGGCGGTTTGTCTGAAGTTTGTAAGTGCGGAAAGATAACTGCACTTACGGGGCCGTTCTAGATTCTTTCAAATTTCTAAGCGCAAAAATGCGCGAATGAGCTTCTAAAGAGAGAAATAAGCTCGAGATGACAAAAAGGCGCCTAAATGTCGCAAAGCCCGTATTTGTTAGTTAGCTGCATGTAATTAAGGCTGTCTGTAACTTCTTATTACAACTTTTTGCGTTTTTTATCATTTGTACAAGAAATGAAAAGAAAACTAAGAATTCTTAAGGACAAAAATAAAAGGGCAAAAATTATTTCGGGTGGAAAGATAACTGCGCAGTGTGTAGGCGGATTAACTGGAAATTTTTTCTCGAAAAAGCGGAAAGATAACTGCACCGACGGGGCTGAGCGGAAAGATAACTGCGCAGGTGGTGTACAATCCTTACTCATTTATCGGACGATTGTTTCTTTTTCGACCAAACTGGGGTCATTCTAATAGAAATAGGACCTTTTTGTGACGATGCTTTTTTTTCGGACGCTATTTTCGAGAACCGAAAACGTCCGATAAATGAGTAAGGACTGTACCAAGTTTTTCACGGACAACATCGGGTTCCTACTGTTTTTTACTATAAGACATTTTGCGGTGTAAGGTCCAGCCAGTTTCCAAGCAACCTGACATTTTCCCATAAAATCAAGTATGTTTGTGAAAATGTCTATAAATCATGCCTTTTTCGAATTTTTTCTGGTTAAAGCCCTAACAAACCCCTGGTCAAATTCACTCTAACCGTGTAATTTTTCAGGTGGAATTTTAATTATATTATTAATCATAATAATGTGGTTTCCTTTGGCATTTATGTCAATCGTGCAAACGGTGGCCGGTGTACCCAACGCACCCCAAGAGTTAATCGTTTCGATTTCGATCAATGGCTATTCTGATTTTTATACAGATTTCTCGGCGGGTGATCATTTAAAGGGCTGGGAGATGTTGAATGAGGGCAACAGTGAGCTCCTTACTAATCTTACCCAAAAGTTTAAAGACAATTTGGGCGCACAGCAGTTTTTATCTCGTTATGATAATGCCGATATTTACCAGGCGGAGTTAAATAATGATTCCGACTCGCTTTGGATGATAACAAATCCACAAAAGTTAAAATTAAAAAGTCTGCTGAGGCCCAGCGGTGATAAGTGTCTTGCCGAGTTAGTCGTCAAATATCGCGTTCGCCGAAAAGCAAGCCAATATAGAAAACAATATGAATACGCAAGCGGTATGACAGTGGTTCCCCTTAGCAAAAAACAATGCGCTGATATGGAGTACATTATTTCGAACCCCTACAATAACAAAACCGTCACCATTGATAACGCCTTGCCGCAATATATACGAGGTAAAAAATAAACAAAAATTTGGGTAAATGCCGGGATCTTTAAAAAAACTCCCCAAACACTTTTAATGGTGTGACCGTTATAAGATCAAGTCAGTTTTTTTTCAAGATAAATCATGTCTTTTTCACTTTTGTTTGGGTTTAAAATTAGAACGACATATGTAAATTTAGAACGGTACGGGTAATAATTTTTTTATAGAAATCATGTCTTTTTCACTTTTTTGAGTGTAAATTTAGAACGATACATAGAAATTTAGAACGACACATACAGGGGGCAATAGTATTTTTATCGACAAAAGCGACCCTTATTTAGCACTATCGACCCTTATTTAGCAGGCCCTTATTTAGCACCCCCTCTGTATAAATTTAGAACGACACATGTAAATTTAGAACTTATTGTTTTAATTTTTTTCTGGTTATAAGGTCAAGTCAGTTTTTTTTGGGCTTGACCTTATAACCAGACCCCCCTTTAGGTTAAAACACATTCTTATCACAAAATAATGTTTCTTGGAATATTGTTTTTTTGCATTTGTGTTGTAGCTACTCACCGGTAGGCACTGTGACCTTTCTGAGAAAACGTTTTACGAAATTCTTTATTATAAAGAATATTTTTGAAAATTTTCCCGAAAAATTTGTTCTTGGAAGTTCCAAGTCGGAACGTTCTTTTTTGAGAATTACATTGAAGATTCCGCAAAAAACGTTTTCTTCGATAAATTCGTTTTATTCCAACAAAAAAATCGGGTGTTTACCCTTGTACCAGTTTCACATAATTGGAGTCCTACGCTTATTATATTATTATTTCAGCGCTAACAACGGATGATGCTCGTCCAATTTCGAGTATGATGTTGGAAAGAGTTGGAAATCAAACTCGAACCAGAATGGCAAAAGTGACCCTAAAATTGGTGACCAAACCCGAACGTGACTGTTACTGTGAAGAAAACGACGATTTTAGGCTAATCGACTGTAAAGCGGTTTGTAACGGGACTTTTACATCTCAACAAACGAAAATGCAGTGGTGGCACCTAGTAACGAANGAGGATAACGAGTTAACGAATGAAGTTATTATAATCAGCGATAAAACCGGTCCCGAATCACTTTCCTGGTTAACCGGTTATGGCGTTATCGGTTTATATTTATCGGTGGTTTTGCTCTGTGGGAGATATACCCGTGCAATATTCCAGTATGATGGATCGTACATATTATTCCATGAATATCCAAATGTTGATGATATGATTCAGTTATGCTTAGGTAACTTTTAAAACGTATTTTACATTTAGGTTACAGGGGGTCTGGTTATAAGGTCACAAGATGTGACCGTTATAAGGTCAAGTCAGTTTTTTTTAAGATAAATCATGTCTTTTTCACTTTTTTTGCTTAACTCCCAGGGGGAAGGAGTTTTTGGGAACCCGTAGGGAGAAAAAGTGTGTAAATAAATACGCACTTAAAAAATCACAATAATTCCCAATAATTCAAAAAAAACTAGTAAAGCCAAGTTGTAGAGCTCGTCAATTTACGTCGATCTGACTATTCAGAAATTGATTTGGGCCGCCAGAGCCCCCTATAGAGCTGTTTGAAATCTCCAACCTACGCAAAAAACAACGTCAAGCGAATTTTCTCGAAAAGTTGAGGGGGTCAGCAATACCCGAAAAAAAAAGTTGCGTGTATATATACACACATTTCCCCCTTGGAGTTAACTGGAAGGTCGGGACTGTATGTGACATAATTATAATAAAACAAATTCAGATATTTATCTTGTGCGCGAAATGAAATTATGGAAGCTGGAAGAAGATTTAATGGCCAAATTAATTTACCTCTACCGCAGTCCAGAGACAATGTTACGTTACACAAAATTAAGACCTTTCAAGCCAAAACTCAAACAACTTAAACAGGATTAACAAAAAACAAAACACACAAAAAGCCAAACATGTATCACCCTGTATTATACTGAACCGCAGTATTAAACCACATATTTGTCTAATTATATATTCTTTCCAGAAAAATCCAACTGTTCAACCATAATTCAAATAAATATCAAACTTATCAACAACTTTTACTCGTAACTTATGATTCATTGCTTGTCGTGCCTTGCAAAAGCATTAACCCGTCACCGCAGACGACACCTATAGTATGAATCATACTATAGTATGAATCATACTATCATACTGTATGATCATAATTAAATGGGTAAAATCACGCTAAATTTACCGTATGTCGGCGCTTACATTGAGGCGGTCATGCCAAACTGGCGTTAAAAGGATACAAAGAACATCTGAAACCCGTCAATTTCAGCATCGACACACGAGATTTGTCATTGAGGTAAGCTTACTGATATGTAGGCAAAACAAGAACATTTTGCGGCAGACTTCTAGAAAATTTGCTTGTGACTGATTATTAATAACGTATTAAAAATATCACTTCCGTATATTCTACAGGGGGGTCTGGTTATAAGGTCACAAGGTGTGACCGTTATAAGGTCAAGTCATTTTTTTTCTTGCACTAAGGTCAAGTCAATTTATTTTTAGGTATGTGTTTTGGAAGTAAATCTTTGAAATCACGTCTTTTTACACTTTTTTTCGATAAAATAGTGTCTTTTTTAACATTTTGAAGCCCATAATTTTTTGGTGAAAATCAAATGTTAAAATTTTTTTTTAATGTTAATAAGGTTAAGTCATTTTTTTCGGGCTTGACCTTATAACCAGACCACCTGTATATTTTTCTTTTAAAGTTTAACTTGGCCCGTATTTCAGCGCTTTGGCGGGATGTCATGCATTAGGTAGGACTTTATTTGGGTGCCGATTCCGGACTGCACTCAAGTATTGTATTACCTTCCAGAATAATTCATTTTAAGATTTAAATTTTAAAAGACAATCGAGTGCAGTCCGATTTTTCGAGTGCAGTACGGTATCGGCAATGAAATTCTATGAAAGACTGCAAATTGTCATTATGACATAACGTCCAAGTTTTTATCTGGAAACAACATAAATGATTCCGTTTGAATTCAGCAACCTTTTGCTTAGCAAATGCCCAGTGCAAAAATTAATTGAATAATTTGATTTTGGCATTTCATTCGAAAGGTGTCGGCATATTGCGCAAACAAATACCGTTGTTCTTTTTGAGTTGTGTCACTCAAAAACAGGAGATCTGTTTCAAGTCATGAAGTTATTGAATGCATCTTTCTTTTCTGGTAGAGATAAACATAATTGGCAGTTAAATAACACTATTTTTAAGCACTTGCTGCGGCAGAAAAGATTCTCTGCCTCCATGGTGGTGGTCAAAACGCTGAAGGTATGCGCTTCATGATGAGCAACTTCATTGATGCCTTGCCTGAATTTGAATTTGATTTCGCTCAAGCGTCAGGAAACCTTTGGATGGACGATCCACCAAGCTAGGATTATAAATATCTTTATTTTCATTATGAAGCAAAGTCAGCGGACGTCCGATATTGTTTTTGTTGAAAGCGTGGGCATAGAAACAATTCCGAATCATATGAATCTTAATTTTTTGTCAATTTTAGACATACAGTCCTTACTCATTTATCGGACGTTTTCGGTTTTTGAAAATAGCGTCCGACAAAGGAGCATCGTCACAAAAAGGACCATTTTTTTTTTATTAGAATGGCCCCATTTTGGCCGAAAAAGCGTCTGATTAATGTGTAAAGACTGTATACATGTACTTTAAGGGTGGCCAGCTCGGATTTTGACCCGATTTTCAAGTTGGCCACACTTAGAAGCCTTCTAATTGCACCAGTTAGGAATTAAACCACAATAACCGACATAATTCTAGTTTTTTGGGTCTCCTATATCAGCGCTAGTCCCCACAACGGAGATTTTACCGTAAGAAAACGGCTGAACCAAGGCGGTTTTTTTTTGATACTAGAAAAAAATCGCTCACGTACAAAGATATATATTCATGGTCTCTAGCGCCCGTATCTCTAGCGCCC